>JBBUKS010153799.1:0-24780 GCA_038050645.1 Hedychium gardnerianum
ATTCAGAAAAATTGTCCGCCGTACAGGGGAGGTGCTGTCCGATTTTCGTCGGATAAATACCCTCCCGGGGCGTGACAACAACACACTATCACTATCTAGTCTAGTGGGTAGACAGGACGTATTATCTAGCTATAGACTGCCATCGACAATACGCTACCACTATCTGATCTAGTGGTCAAGATATATGCATAAAATACAATAATGAGCAAGTAAGCAGTAAACAATCACATCCAAAAGTATAGGCTACCGACTATTCAATAGTATAATATTACTAACATAAAAACACAAGTATAAATGACAATAAGCAGCATGGATAGCAACGAGACTGCATAAATATCAAGTAGACTAAAAATAAGGACAAGAAATAAAGTATCAAACTCAGGAAATGATCTAGAATAGAATTAAGGTAAGCAAATAAGTATTATCAAATCAATGTAATAATCATGCACTAAGGACAAAGGTCTAAAAGAGGTCAAAGAGAAAATTACCCACCTTTGTAGTAGATCATCCTTACCATCTTCAAGTCTGAGGGTCTACTTCTAGTTTGAATCCAACAAGTACAGGATGTGAAGCGTGACTAAGTACTAACATACTCCAAGTAACCATGAATAGTATATGTAAGTTAACCATTTATTTTTCCCTTTAGTAACCGTCTTAATTTTCTTTAATGGATGTATAACAAATTCTTGTTTGATCTATTCCATAATCATTTACTAGACTGGTTAAATAAATCAGTAAATTAATCGATTAGATTACAAAGCAATAGTCATAAGTTAACCAATTAATTACTTAATTAATCATTAGTTAACCTAGTAATCAATCCACATTAAGCAATTCATTAATAATACAAAAAGCTTATTGGTTAACTAACCAATTAATTTCTTAATTTCATCAAATCATCACTAACTTATTCATTATTGAATTAATCTTTGATGAATCAATATTTAATCAACATTTAATTTATCAAATTAAAACTAATGAACTTACAATTTATTAATCAATAATTCAATTATCTAGCAATTCATTTAATTAACCAAATAGATAAATTGATAATAATTTACTCTAATAATTAATCCATCTTTTAATTAATCAATTAATTATTAATTAAACACTCTTTTAATTAAATAATCTAATTACAAATCAATTAAAAAATTACTAACTTTAATTAATCCAGATTAATTACCTTAATCCCTATTCGATGGCGGCCAATGGAGGGGAAACAGCAAGCCGACGATTGACGGTAGGCGAACGAAGGTGGCAACGGGGGTTGTAAGGGTCAGGTAGCTACGGGTGGTCAGTGGTGGAGGCAGTGGTGGCAGCGGCTGCTCGCGGCGTGGACAAGGAAAAATGATGACAATTATTGGCGAACAGAGGGCTGTCGCGCGCATGTCACGCACGCGGAAAGGTGGAGGAAGGTGTCTGGCGGGGCCGAGGCAGTGGGAAGAGAGGGACGCGGTGCTGGGATCGGCCGCTCGCGTGGACGACACCAGTGGTCAGGGTGGACACGCATGGGGAAGGGAGAAGAGGAGCGGTGTCGTTTAATAGTAACTTGGTTTTTTAATTAAAACATTATCTTGATAACTTTAATCAACTCTAACTTTAAATAGGACTAGTATATCACCCGTGCGATGCATGAACCTTATTTTATATAATTAACTATTAAAATTAGTAAGTATGAGCATTTGAATAATAATTAAAATACAAATAAACTAAGTAGATCATATAATTAGAAATAATAATAATAATAATAATTTACAAATTTTGAAAAACTTCCTTAAAATGTTTTGCTCGACACATTTGGAGAATGATAATAACCGGTTATTCATCGACTTTTTCAGTATGTCATGATGTCATTGACAAAGTCTCCCCACAAAGTACATGATAGCCTATTGTTCCTAAAAATAGTAAAATATCGTATTATTAAAATATAGTAAATTAAAAAACCAAAAAACAAAGTTAAACATACTTAATCTGAATCTTCTAAGATAAAATCAAGAAGCTTTGTAAGATGGCCACCAAATTCTCTACTTTGTGGTGAGTCTCGTGCAACCATTTTACCAATGACATCTCGAAAACAAAAAAAATAAAAAACAACGTAAGTTAAGAAAAAATGTTAGATCAATTAATCATGAAACACAAAAATAAATTTATACCAAAAAGTATGGTCTCACCAATGTTTGTGTTCTTCAGTTCACTAAAGGACTTGAATTCATACATTATAGATGGAAACGTATCATCAAAAACTTTGCATACCTGAGTTTTGCGATAAAATTAATCTTGTATTTGTTTGTTGTTGTCTTATACTTCATTAGATTCTTTACAATAATGATATTTTTATAACAAATTCATGACCTTCTTTAAGAATGGGTTACATTTCACTCTCTTCATTACCGAACATTTTATTGTTCCATATATGCGTTCACCAATATAGACAGTGTAAATATTCATAAAAATATTTAAAAAATCAGATAAATATGTAAAAAATAATAATAATTAACATACCTATTTATCATGAAAGACACATTCCAAGCTAAAATCTATGTTGTTTCCATATGCAGGTAGACCTTAACAACGAATCAAGCGGAGTTTCAGAGCTCACTGCATTTTTGAAAGCTTAACCTCTCAGATGACATTAAACAGAAGAGTAATTTTTTCTACCTAAAGTAATAATTGTTTTAATATAGTGGATACTCTTTTTTTTTTAAGAGTGCAAGATTATATATAGTACACAACCCCCCCCCCCCCACACACACACCTCATTGGTATTAAATCATGTGATGGAACCGAGGCGAGTGGATACTCTTTTTTTTTAAGAGTGCAATATTATATATAGGACACAACCCCCCCCCCCCACCCCTGATTGGTATTAAATCATGTGATGGAACCGATGCGATGGGATTATTATGTCTATTTATAGAAACTGAAGTCACAAATAAATATTTAATTTGTTGATAGGAATCTGAAAAGAAATTAATAATGATATATCTATTTTTAATAATCAAATATTTAAAATTGTGTAAGCATGTTTCCTGATATTAGATCTCTTTATTGAAACTGAATCACAAATAAATATTTATTTTGTTGACAGAATCACAAATATAATGATATCATTAAATATAATTTAAGGTCGGACCTAGAAACTTTAAATTATTTGAGTTTACAATGAGAAATATGTTTATATTATTAAGTTTGTAAACTTTAAATTTGTTTATTATTAGATCTATTTTTAGGCGGAAAACTTTTAGCAAACAACTCTATTTTTATAGAAACTGAATTATAAATAAATATTCACTTTGTTGACAAAATCACAAATATAATGATAACATTAAATATAATTTAAGACCACTTTAAATTATTTCATTATTATATCTATATTTAGGTGAGAAATTTTTAGCAGCCAACTTTGCTTATATATATATATATATATTCCAAACATGCTTTACCTCCTATTCGATTTAACCCATTAAAATATAACAAAAATTTATTTTAAATTCTGAAAAATTTCTATAAAATCAAATAAAATTATATATATTCTTATAAATTTATTTTCTTATTATTTGCCAATTATTTTATCATTATATCCATAATTAAATTTAATTATGTCAACTTTTATCTATCTATCTATCTATCTATCTATCTATCTATCTATCTATCTATCTATCTATCTATCTATCTATCTATCTATCTATCTTTGATTGATATATTACAGTTTTAGATTAATGCACATGGTGTATTGTTGGAATTACAAATATTTGCATCTCTCATAACCCTATAGGTTCAAGGTTCACAAACCTTTGCCACCAAGGTTTGTGATTCATTACTATTTCATAGAGGGTAGCATCTTGTGAAAATTAATCCACATTGTAGACTAATTTAGGGTGAGTTTAGAACATTCTATTATGTATCTTAAGAGAATGTAAGATTCAATAGTATCACCTAAACAACTTTTCCTGATTCAATATTTCAAAATCTAGCTATCTCTATGCTCCTTATTGTTGTAGCATCTTCAATGCTCCACGTTGGAGCAACTATAGACAATGTTGCTCCAACTTGGAGCTACTTTATCCCTATCGATAAATAACTAGTTAGAGCAACTTTGTCCAAAGTAGATGATGCAACTTTGTGATGGTGGGAAAGCTTGGTCAATTTTGCTTCTATCAGGAAATTATTGTTGTTGCTATCGATTATTGCAGGATTTTGCTTCTTCAATTCTCCTATTGTCAGGGAACTGCCACCATCGAGGAATTCCATAAATCCTTCAATAAATTAGAGAACGAATCCAAGGCACGTACACTCACTTTCCTTAAGAAATTATTTGCTCCCACCACGGGGATGCACTCAGACTAAGCAAATATTCCTCCAAGATACAATGAATTCCTTAATAATGTTGTTTCCAAAGTGTACGCTTGAAAACAACCCTGAATACCTTGGATTTATTCAAACTCGACTATTGAACGTTTGTATATTGTTATTGCATTATAACAAATACAAACAACACTTTGAAAGCAAGTAATTTTGAGAGGAAAGGTTTTTGTTATGAAGATGATGGATTGTTTGTGTAGAATGATGTTTATAGTGTTTGAAACATTGTCTTTTGGATCATAACCTTTCATTCAAACATCAAAAGACACAAATACATGAAGGGACACAATTGAACAAGCACAACTATTCGAGTTCCTTATTCCTTACATTCTTTTTCATTTTATGGAAATCACCAACAATCCTCTACCATTTCCATAAAAATGAATTTTTGAAAACTTTCAATTATCAAGCGACAATCCTTATGCATAAACAAAGGTATCCAATGGATTTGAATCTTTACATAGTGAAGACCTCTCAAATGCTAACCAAGGTGACTGGTAGACCAGCTTTGAACCAACGACCTTATTCGATTAATCGGAGTGATCTCACACATAGACTTTCCTTATCCTTGGTACTCAAATTGGCGACACATGGGATTGGCCTTTTGTCTTACTATCCTAGTTTTTTCATGAATATTTATGCAGTTAGCCAAACCACACTAGAGACGACACCATCTCCAATATTCACATAGGTGGATGTTATAAAGAATACTCACGTAATTAAGTATTCCAAAGGATACCCTTTATAACTCCATTCAAAGTTTAGAAGCTTTTCCTAACCATTCCATTAAGTGAACCAAACACTTCGCTTGTGACAAATTAAGTGCTTCAACCATCCATATAGTATACTTTGATCATTGAACCCAAGATTTGGAAATCATCCAAAGTTGAGTCGAGTTTCTACTATTGATGATTAGTAAGTTGGCTTTAGTCCCATCTCATTTGACGTTCTCAAAACTAGATCTCTTGCAAGGCCTTTTGTCAAAGGGTCATCCAAGTTAAGACTTGACTTTACATAGTCTATAGTTATGACATATTCAGATATCAATTGTCTTAACTGAACTATGTCTCAATCCAATATGCCTTCCATTGTAAATATTTCTATATGACCTTGATAGTGTATCCTCACTACCACAATGTATAGCAACCAGAGGCATTAGTTTCGGCCACAAAGGAACTTCCATTAATAGGTTCCTCAACCATTCTGCTTCCTTAGCACATGAAGCAAGAGCTATAAACTTGGCTACCATTGTGGAATCAACAATACAAGTTTTCTTTTTGGAACCTAAGATATGACTCCTCCACCAATTTTGAATATCCATCCACTTGTAGATGCATGATCTTCTGAATCAGATATCCAACTAGCATCTATATATCCTTCTAGAACTTGAGGATATCTAGGATAATGTATGTCATAATCCATAGTGTGTATTAAGTACTTTAATACTTGATATATTGTATTCCAATGCAATTGACTAGGATTGCTAGTATGCCTACTCAATTTTCCAAGTGCAAATGCAATATCAGGTCTAGTCGATATCATTGCATACATCAGCGAACCAATAACCCTAGCATATTCTAGTTGGTTAACTTCCCTTCCCGTATTAGGATACAGTTTAATACTAAAGGTGTTGTAATTGTCTTACAATCAAAATGATCAAATTTTCTCAATACTTTTTCAATGTAACGAGATTGTGAAAGTTCCTCGAGATCTTTATGCCCACGATCACGTCTGCTTAACCCAAATCTTTCATATCGAAGCAAGATGACAATAATGATTTAGTGTCATTTACACTAATCATATCGGTTCCAAAGATCAACATGTCATTCACATAAAGACAAATAATAACACCATTATTATTGTTAAACTTACTATACACACATTAGTCGCATTCATGGATTTTAAATCCAGTAGCAGCTATCACTTGATCAAAAAAATTATTCCATTGTTTAGGAGCCTGTTTAAGTACATATAGTGACTTAACCAATTTACACACTTTATGCTCTTGTCTAGGTATAATGAACCCTTCCGGTTGTTCCATATAGATCTCCTTGTCTAGCTTTCCATTAAAAAAAACTATTTTTACATCCCTTTGATGTATCTCAAGATGATAAATTGATGCTAATGCAATTAGGGTTCTAATAGTAGCAAGTCTAGCAACGGGTGCATAGGTATCAAAATAGTCTAGGCCTTCTTTTTGTTTAAAGCCCTTTGCTACTAATCTTGCCTTGAACTTGTCTATAGTTCCATCAAATTTCATTTTCTTTTTAAAGATCCATTTACAACCAGTTGGTTTTGAGCCATGTGAAAGATCAACTAATTTCCACGTTTTATTACCCATAATAGACTCCATTTCATCATTAATTGCTTCTTTCCAGAATGCAACATCCCTAGACTTCATTGCTTCTTCATATGTTATGGGATCAAATTCCATTGAATCGGATATGGTTATCTGTTTCACATTTGAATTCCTAGTTCCCTCCAAAAGATGCATAATGAAGTCAAGTCCAAAGGATTTATCCTTTCGAGCCCTTTTACTTCTCCTTAATTCAGGAGGATCAACATCAACATTTGCTTCATTATTAACTATTGGTGTACTAGTAGTAGAATCATGAGGAACTTCAAAATCTAAGGCTTTAGATATAGTAGAAAATCTGTTCTCATAAAATATAGCATCACATGATTCAAATATGATATTGGCAGAAATAGAATTATTGGGTTCAATAACAAGTATACGCCTTACTATGCTCTTAGCATAACCCGAGAAGATGCACTCAATGCCCTTCTCTCCTAACTTCTGCGCTTTTGGTTCAGAAAGTCCAACATTAGCTCGACATCCCCAAACTCGAAAGTAAGATAGATTAGGCTTGCATTTCTTCCATAATTCATATGGGATGGCTTTGTTACCTTTAGAAGGAACACAATTTAGAATGTGACATGCAGTCATTATCACTTCACCCCAATAATCCTTACTTAGTTGTGAATTACTCAACACGTATTCACCATTTTAATAAGGATTCTATTTTTCCTTTCTGTCATTCTATTTTGTTGAAAAGTATATGCAGAAGATGTTTCATACACAATGCCTATATCTTCACAATATTTAGGAAAGTGATATTCACCTCCTCTATCACTTCTAAGACATTTAATCCTAGAATTACATAGATTTTCTATTTCGGCCTTATAAATTTTAAGTTTGTCCAATACTTTTGTTGGTGCAATCGACCTCAGGTCAAGGTTGACCAAGCTCGAGTTGACTCGAGTTGGATTTCGATGTTTGACAATATGTTAGTAAGAAGTCAAGTAAGTCAAGGTTGACCAAATACCTGACGATATTAGAAGTCCGACGGAAAGTTGAAAAGAGAAAAGTGTAAGTGGGCCAAGGCTAACAGAACACTTGGTGATCGAAAGTCCAACAGAAAGTTGGCAAGAAAAAAGTCGGTTGGTGCTAGAAGCACCAGCTAATCGAACCTATGTTTTGATAGATGACAAAGGTCCAAAGTTAAGGGATGTTGTGATCTAAGGAGTTTGATTGAGTATGTAGGAAGCTTAAGTAGAAAGTCCAAAGAAAACTTAGGCAAGACATAAGTCCTAGTTGAGGCTAGGCAAAGAAGACCTGGTCAGATTGACTAGGCAAGAAGTCCTGATCAGGGAGATTGGACAACAAAGTCCTGGTCCGAGGGACTGGGTAGAAGTCTTGGCAGATCGAGGATATCGGGCAGAAGTCCTAGGGGTCGAGAACACTAGAAGGAAATCCCTAGGGGTCGAGGACACAAAGCAAAAGTCTAGACAAGTCCAGGATCGGACATCTAGCGAAAAGTCCCAGAGGTCAAGGTTAGATGTTGAACAAAAGTCCAAACAGATCTGGAGGACCAGATGTTTGGAAACAAGTACATTCTCCTGAGAGGAGTAGGTTAGGACGCGTTCCCCGTTGAGGGAACAGTAGGCGTCGGTTTGACCTAAGGTTTCACCAAAAATCCAAACGTCAAAATTGGACAGTCCCGAGACTGTCAAGATTATTTTTACTATATTTTCTATAATAACATTATGATGCAGGAAAGTTAAGCCTGAAAAAGTTGATCCAGGCGCCTTGAATGGATCCAGGCGCCCTGAGTCGATTCAGGAGCCTCAAAGGGATTGAGGCGCCTCAATTACCTCGGCGCGAAGTAGGATAAGGTGGCAACTCCTAGTTGGTCGGCGCACGTCAACAACCAGGCGCCTTAAAGGGATTGAGACGAATGGGTTGGGATAGACTCGACCAGAGTCACACTGTGACTAGATCCAACCACGTCAACGCTTGAGGCGCCTCAAAGGGATTGAGGCGCCTAGACGAGGATAAAAAGCAGCTAACTCGGATCCGATTATATCGACTCCGGAAAGAGATGTCTCAATAGTAATAGAGGCGCCTAGATAAGTCAATAAAAGAGCACTTAGACTAGCAACTCCGGACAAGAATTTCATACGACCTCCGTGCTTGCGTGTTGCTCTGAATACTACTCTATGAAACCAAAACTCTCCTTCGACAATCGACGCTCAAGTTACTACACTCTTCATGTTGTCGATATAATTGTTTTCTAGTTTATTGCACTTTGTACTCAATATCTTTGTACTCGCCGAGCATATAGTGAATTGTCTATCGAAAGCACTCATACGGGTGCGAGCCTTGGACCAGCCATCACCGGGCGATGAATCAAGTAAAAATAAACATGTCAACTTTGTTTTTCTTGTTCTTTGTTTTATTTCTATTATTCTGCTGTGTTATTACTCTCGAGTTTATGAAAAAGTAAAAAAGCCACGAGCGCTATTCACCCCCCCCCCTCTAGCGTTGTCTTTCGATCCTACAATTGATATCAAAGTGGGGTCGCTCTGAATTGGTACAACTACCATTCGAGCATTTTTTGGTTTTTTGCGTAATTAATCAAAATCGGTGCACTCACCCCTTCTAATAAACTTTTCCATCATTAATTTGCTTCTCGAAGTTGGTGCAACACCACTCGAGCATTTTTTTTCCTAACACTACTAATCTAAGACCAAGTCTTAGTACAGTTGTTTTATTTTTTTGTGGAAGATATTCTTGACCAATTTGGCCCATCAAGAAGGCTATAGTATCACCCACCCACCTCTTTTCTTGGGCGAAGGCTTCGGGTATTGGAAGGGCTGGATGGAATACCATCTCAAGACCCAAGTAGAGATGTAGATCATAATCTAGACAGGGTTCACACTCTCCATCTCAATACCAACGATGAAGGTGTATCATTCGACTGTGACAAGTGGGACAACACCACCAAGAAAAAGATCGGGGTAGATGCTAAAGCTACTCAGACCCTACAGTGCGGCCTGACAAAAGAACTAAACTGGGTCGGACCTTTTGACAATGCCAAGAACCTATGGGAGAAATTGATCGAGCTGCATAAAGGGACTTTTGACACTAAGGTATCAAAATGCGATTTGTTTTTAAATAAATTGTATAATATTAAAATGCAAGATGGAGAATCAGTGAGTCATCTCCACGCCAGAATTCAAGACATCCTCAACGGGATGCATGTGATTGGAAAACAAGTCAAAAATCGCGACATAATCAAGTACGCTTTAAAAGCTTTTCCGAGAACCACTTTGTGTAGATGCTTACAAAGTTACAAGGGATCTTTCAAAGATTAGATTAGATGAACTATTCTCTGAATTGGAATTACACGAATCGTCTAATACTACTTTGACTGAGAAAGGTATTGTCTTGCTTGTAGGAAAAATCAAGACGAAGGAGCTGAAGCACAAACACCGAATCGAACCCGAATCCGAAGGCGAATTAGATTCAAAAGATGACTACGAGATCACCACCGAACTAGTCAACCTAGTTCAAAAACTTTACAACAAGAAGAAGAGACTAAACAAGCGAGAAATCAAGAAGGCAATCCAAGAGAAGCCATCAAGCCCGAATCCAATCACCAAGAGCAAAGAAGAAATGATCTGCTATGGATCCAGAAAGGACATTTCAAGTTAGAATGTCCTAATTTGAAAAATGTCAAGCAACAAAGGAGATGAAAGGCACTATAAGCGACCTGGGATGAATCATCGTAAGAGGAGTCAAACGAAGAAGGAAACGCTCCGACAAGCTTCGTTGACCTATCGACATAGGAATAAACAATCGACACCGAATCCGAGTCCGAGTCCGAGTCTGGATCTGAATCTGAAGCTGAGTTCGAGAGAAGACACGAATCTATATCCATTTCCGAAGGACCAAACACCACTGTAAGTGTCACGACTCGAAAGTACACATGCCCATAGATACGGACGATACTCTCTAGTGATAATCTTCGATACAACATGGTATGAGTCAACAAAACTCAAAATCATAATCCATCCACGCAGTGTAATATGACTATAATACCCTACTAGGGTAATCATAACCACGTAATGTAATATGAATATAATACTCTACCCGGATAATCACAACCACACAGTGTAATATGAATATAATATCCTACCCGGATAATCACAACCACGTAGTGTAATATGAACATCCACAAGAAAAGAGAATAACAAGGGGGTCCACCCCACACATAGAATCCAAAATTCGACTGCGAGCAGGCTTGACTTAACACTCCGAATACACAACCGAATAAATATCAATAACAAGATACAACTTAAATAATACAATGTCAATGAAATAAATAAATGCGGAAGCAGATACCAGCTGAAACAAAACTAAAATAAATCATAGTTCGATGCGAGTAGGACGACGCGAGCAGATATCCTCCAAGCGACTCAATCAATATATACATGCTAACCTGAAAACAATAATGAAAGCAGGGGTGGTGAGTACAAAAGAGATACTCAGCGGGTATAAGAAGATAGTGCATGAACAATAAAGTATATAGAAATTCAAAGATATACAATCTCAAAGAAGGAATATACTCACCATTGAATGATGACACCCATATGACACTACTACACAAGCACCCTACTCAACTGCACATACTATTGTGAAGAACATGGGTACAACATCTCACATGCATGTACCCTCAATAATCAATATAAGTAGTGCATCTCATATGCATATATCGGTACAAGTATCAAAAATTAGGGTCTCGTATGTGGGAGCAATGCTCCACCACAGGGTACAATTTCTGGAAATGATTGAAACAATAACTAAACCCTTACCTGCTGGGGTCTTGTATGAACACCCAACAACACCACCAAGTGCCGAAATAATTACTACAATCCTTGGAACTGATCGGAACAAGACAACCATCAATCAAATGCTAGCTCAATCCAATAATCATCAACAAACCCATACTGAATTCAACAACTAAACCATTACCAGCTGGAGGTGACCGAAAATGAGGATTGGGTCTGTCGAAATCTCAAAGATCTTTGAGTAGGAAGTAGCTGCGTGCAAGGAGAATGGAGACAACCTTTGAAAACTATCCCTATAGCTGCCGGTGGTGGATGGATTCTTCTCCAGCGGTAAATCTGTCGTCGAAAAAGGAAGTGGGTTGCCGGACAATATCAGAGTAAATAGGGGCCTTCTTCAATTGGCTGAGAACTCCGGTGGATAGAAATACAACCAATGATGATGGTGAGAAATCTCGTGAGGAAGGAGTGGCCGACGTCGGATCCGATCTAGGCATTAATCGATCGAACTTTGCATCACAGAGGTGAACCATAGCGGCTAGCTAGGGCTCGGGCGGCAACTATGATAGTGACCAACAATGAATGAATATGGTAGTAGTAGGTGGAAGTTGTGGGGCCGACGGGCAGATTGGGAGAAGAGAAAATTGGATTTGACCTAGGAGTCAATCCGGCTGGAGCAAGGGAAATTGACACTAACCTCGACAAAAATGGCTAGCCTTGGATGTGTCCTGCGATGGTCGGTGTCAGCTATTGGCGATCGATAGTCGGGTAGGGCAGAGGGCGACAATCGATCTCCCTAACCAGAGAGAGAGCTCAGGCTAAGCTAGACGACGGTGATCTCCAAAGGGAAAGGAGAAAGGTTGGCGGCTGACGCACTTCCCAGAGTGCTGGTCGACGACGATCGACCATTGGCGACGAGGTGGCGGTGGAGAGAAATCGGGGAAAGGAGAGGGAGAGGGGATTGGGAATGGGTTGAGGAGAATGAAGGGATTTATGAACTTAAGTTTTCTTTTAAATAGGTTTTAAATTTGATTAAACCTAAGTTCAATCATCAAAAGTAAATTTAGGTCATATTTCCTCAATTTAGGTCAATTAATCTTAACTTTAGGTTAATGAAATCAATCAACTTCCAACTTAATTGAAATTTCAAATAGACTTTCTAAAAGTCTATTATTTATATCCCCATGAACTCCTCTAATTAGCTCCGATTAAATTAAAAAAAAATCCTAAAAATTTCAAAAAATTCTTTTAAGTTTATTCCTCAATTAACACACATTATTTTCCTTATTTTAATTGTTGTATTTAACATTCTCCCCCACTAATAAAAATGTGGTCCCAAAATTTACTACTTAGGTGCGGTAATATCAATAGCATAGCCAATCAATTTAAGCACTGAAAGAACTACACACACCTTAAGTAAACAAGTGAGGGTATCGAGCTTGGATCTCATCCTTAAGCTCTCAGGTTGTCTTCTTATCTATATGATGTTGTCATTCAACCTTGATTAGTTCTATGATTTTATTCTGCAATTGATGCTCCTTGCAATCCAACATCCGCATAGGACTCTCTTCATAAATTGCATCAGTCTGGAGTGGAATTGACACATCCTTCAGAATGTGAGTAAGGTATGGCACAACCTTCCTCAGCATGTATACATAAAACACATTATGTATCCCCCACAAAGATCGATAGTAGTCCAAATGGATTGGCTACTCCACCTATCCTCTCCAATATTTAAAATGGTCTGATATAACGAAGAGCCAACTTGCCCTTCAGACCTAAACTTATAACCCCTTTAGTGGGTAAAACACATAGAAATACATGATCGCCCACCATGAACTCTAAAGGTCTCCGTATCATATCTGCGTAACTCTTTTGTTGATCCCGACTTCCTTCATTCCTCGTCGGGTAATACATACTAACTTTGTATCATGCTGTATACTCTATGATCCCAAAATGTGTTGTTCACCAACTTCCTTTCACATAGTAGGAGATCGATGAGCTCTGTCAAACCAAGTCTCAAACGATGATCATATGAATAGCTGAATGTTATCCGTAGAAGTATGTAAACTCCACCAATTACAAATGATCCTCCTAGTTGCCTCTGAAATCTATCAAGCATGCTCACAACATATCCCCAAGTATCTGTGTAGCGCACTCTGACTATCTATCTGTTTGTGGTGAGAAAAGTTGTACTGCAATGAGCTCCATACCCAAAGCCTGCCAAGATACTGCCAAAACCATGAAGTCAAACACGGATCTCTATCAGATGTTTTACTTTGAGGTATATCATGAAATCTGATAATCTCTCTACAGTATGACTCTGTCAAATGATCCAAAGAGTCTGTCCTACGGATCAGTAGAACATGTGCGAATTTGGTTAATCTTTCAACGATGACCCAAATCACATCATGTCCTTTTTGTGTTAAGGGTGACTCTACCACAAAGTCCATAGTGATATGTTCCCATTTTCATTCTGGTATCGAAACCTTCTAAAACAACTCTTCTGGTCTCTACTGCTCAGCCTTCACTTGTTGACATATCAAACATCTAGCCACAAATTCTGCTATGTCCCATGTCATTCTGCCAATGAGAGTGTTTCAAATCTCTATACATTCGGGTACCACCCAGATGGATTCGTAAATCCGGATTGATGTGCTTCGTGAAGTAAGTACTCTACTAGGTGTGTCTTAGGTACACAGTCTTCATCGTAAATAGATGATGTCGTTCTCATCACAAGAGAATTCTGTCTGCGGTCCTGAAACCACTCTACTACACAGATATAGCAAATGTAGATCACTAGCCTATACTTCTTAATTTATTCCAAAATGGGGGAACCGAGCAACCTTGGATACAAAATCCAATGCTATGTCTATCCTCGTTCTACCAGTTCCAACTCTGAGAAAACTCTGTATCAAAATCGATAACTGTCGCTCGGTGACTAGCTAGAATCTCATACAAATAGCTGCTAACTCCAAATTGTGAATAGGGTAGTTCTTCTCGTGATCCTCAAGTTGACAAGAAGTATATGATACCAGCCATGCATGCTGCATCCAAACTGCACCTAACCCCTATAGCGATGCATCAGTGTAGAGCACAAAATCGTCTTCCCCAAAGGGTAGCACTAAGATGAGTGCAGTAACCAATCTTTGTTTGAGCTCTTAGAAACTTGTCTCACAAGCCTCTATCTATGAAACTTTTACTCCCTTACTAGTCAATTGAGTCAATGGTAGAGCAATGCTGAAAAAACCCTTTACAAATCTTCGGTAATATCCAGTCAGTCCAAGAAAGCTACAAAATTCCTGTACTGTCTTTGGTTGCTCCCAACTAGTAACAACTTCTATCTTCAAGGAATCCACTGATATCCCTCTACTAGAGACCATATGTCCAAACAATCTCACAACAGAAAACCAGGATGAATATTTAATAAACTTCGCATAAAGAAATTCTCGTCGGAGTGTCTCCAAATCAATGCGAAGATGTTGTTCATGCTCCAACCCTGACCGGGAATAAATCAGAATGCCATAAATAAAGACAATGAGTCATTCTGTACAAAGTCTTTGATACCGGTGTCGTACCTAGAATCAACTCAAACATAAACTCCACTTGCTTCTTTGGGCTAAGCCGGTGAGTTCTTCCGGAAATACGTCAGGGCATTCTCGAACTATAGGAACATTTGAGGTCTATGAAACACCATCTTCCTCAGCCTTTATCAATGATTGTAGATATCTCATCACCCTTGATCCCAATGAACTTCCAAGAGGTGTGTTCCAAAAGTCAAAAAGTGACCACTTATGCTCAATAGTCAACTATAGCATAGTGGGTGATCAACCAATCATGTCCAATACGATGTCCAATTCTGTCATAACGAGCACCTATAGATCAACTACCAGTGAATGACTATCGAAGTCCAAGGAACATCCCCTGACTTCATGACCAATGGTTAGGCTCTCTCTAGACGACATATATACCACTAAGTCATGTGATCTGAGTGTAAGAATTCTATCAATTCTTACCCAATACTGATACATCTAATGCCTCTCAAAAGCATCACGAAATAAATATCCAAGTAATGGACTGATCCCGAAAATCATCCTCTACATCATCCACCAAGTAATGATATGATCTCATTGACTGTATGCAGCTAATACAACTTCTCTGCGTCAGTACAAGTCATGTACTCGTATATGCCTCCATAGTTATCTAACCACGCACGAACGACCCAATGGTCATAATCTCTATGAAACAGAGTAAATCGATCCTTTATTGATTAGCCAACCATGATGTACGATCTCTATCCACCACCTAGCTAGCTAGTTTGAGTTGGTACATTTGGTGATATTCCCTGAGACTGTAATCCCGGACCTCACGCAGGGGTGTGATGAATCTAACTCATGCCATCAGACTCAATCTCAGTCAGAACCCAAGAAAAATTCACCTCTTAGGCATCAGGTCCAGGTCCCATTGACTCAATAAACCATCTTCGTTGTTGACCCGGACCACAGTCACAAATAGTGACTGATCTACATCAAGTCATACATATCATAGACATCTAGGTAAAAATTAGCAGAAATATAGGTTACCTATTACACAACTTATCTCCTATAGCTTGGATATATACTGTTGCTGCCTTGTCCCAAAACTCGGAAAGTCACATCAAGAAAATAAAATGCGATATCCAAAACATGAAAATAGGCTTTCGCAACCTGTGGCTCTGATACCAATAAATTATCATGCCTCAAAAGTACACATGCCCATAGATACAAACGATACTCTCTAGTGATAATCTTCGATACAACTTGGTATGAGTCCACAAAACTCAAAACTAAAACACAACCACACAATGTAATATGACTATAATACCCTACTAGGGTAATCACAACCAAACAGTGTATATGAATATAATACCTTACTCGGGTATTCACAACTACGCAGTGTAATATGAAAATAATACCCCACAAGGGTAATCACAGCCATGCAATATAGTATAAATCTACCACAATAGAGAATAACAAGAGGGTCCACCCTACACATAAAATCAAAATAATCGATTGTGAGCCGGCTCAACTTTCCACTCTGAATACACAACCGAATAAATACCAATAACAAGATACAAGTTAAATAATACAATGTCAAAGAAATAAATAAATGCGGAAATAGATACCAGCTAAAACAAAGATAAAATAAATTGTAGCTTGATGCGAGTGGGACGGCGCGGGCAAATATTCTCCATGCGACTCAATCAACATAAATATGCTATCCTAAAAATAATAATGAAAGTAGGGGTGGTGAGTATAAAAGAGATACTCAGCGGGTATAAGAAGATAGTGCATGAACAATAAAGTATACAAGAATTCAAAGTTATAAAGTCTCAAAGAAGGAATATTCTCACCATCGAATGATGACACTCATATGTCACTACTACACAAGCACCCTACTCAACTGCACATAGTATCATGAGTAGTGCTAGTAACAAAGAACATGGGTACAACATCTCACATGCATATACCCTCAATAATCAATATAAGTACTGCATCTCATATGCATATATCGGCACAAGTATTAGAAATTGGGGTATCGTATGTGGAAGCAATGCTCCACCACAAGGTATACAAATGATGAAGACACCTAGCTCGTTTGCTATGGACTGTGGAAGAAACGCTCTACCACGATACTCGTGGGCAGTTTGAAAATGTTGAGGTCCCTGTTTGCGGGAGAAACTCTCTATCACGAATGACCTCTTGGGCATATAGGAGGTAACTATCTAGCTACGGGCTGTAGGAGAAACTCTCTACCACGTAAGACCTTATGGGAAGCCAGGATATAACAACCCAAATAGTAGCATGTCTATGACTAGCTCATTCCCGAAGGGAGCCTTGATCGATAGCACATGTATCATCGATGCTATGACTCACTCAACCAACTAAATGGGAGACATAGCCGATAGCATGAAATGCAACATCGTGATGTTACGACTCCTCAACCAACCTAATGGGAGACAAAGCCGATAGCATACATGTAATATTGTGATGCTATGGCTCACTCAACCAACCTAATGGGAGACACAGCCGATAGCATACATGCATCTCTGTGATACCATGACTAGCTCACACCCGAAGGTAGCCCTGATCGCTAGCACACATGCAATACCGTGAGGGTAGGTAAACAAGTAAATCTACCATCACATATATCTTTCTACACCAATGTAGTCAGCTATATCTATGAAGACATACTAAATCATCATACACACCACACGCGTGTTTATAACTACAAATCAGATATGATAATCACTAATATGAAACATCAACATTGGTACATGCCACACACGTGTCCACATCTATAATTATATGACATAAATGAAACAAGAGCTAACAACTAAATATAACTGCACACCACACGCGTGTCTATCAACTACATGATCATAAGGTATACACCACCCACATGTATAACACTACATGACATGGATAATCTGAAACTACATGTGAACAAAACACACGTCACACGCGTGTTAAACAATTACATGATTACCCAATCATAAACATATTCCTATTGTGCACACCACACACAATTACACACTATAAAATAAGACATCATAAAGACTGTATGAATATGAAACAGAGCATAATAAGTACAAATAGCAAGTATCAAACTCAGGTAAAATTTCTACTAGAGTTAAGGTCAATTTAACTACCTAATCAACAAATCATGTCATGCACCAAGGACAAGGGAATAAAGGAGAGTAAGGATAGAAATACCTACCTGATGTATAGCTCGTACTGAAAGTCTTCAGGTCCAAGAGTCTGCCCCAAGTCAGAATCCTGCGATGTAAAACACAAATTACAATCGAGACCTATCATGAATCAAATAACTATACCAAATTCTAAATCAAATTTGGAAAACCCTAATTGGATCAACTTATTCGTTCACATAACCAAACCCTAAATTAATCTAACTCAACCAAATGAAACTAACAACTAATTACAGGACTTATGACCAAAAGTTCTTTCAACCCCACAACCCTTAACAATGGTCATACTATAACCCTTTAACATTAAGCCTAACAATTTAGGCATAATCCTTACATCAATTTGATCCTCCAAACCCAACACCCATACATGATCATCACAACAAAACACAAACAACATTAACACCCATCTACCCACATCACCAATCCAAATCAAATTTCAACTCAAGTTCAAAAGAACACATATCCACACAAATCAATTTCTCTACATTCTACATGTATCTTCAATACACGAAGATGATACTAAGCCACATAATAACACTACACCCATTTTCAAATTCATATCTTCAAATCATACAATCCAGGATTAATCACTCATTAACTCTACTCATTAGGTATGATTCAAAATTCAAAACTACAATCATGCAAGAACACACATCTCCGCATAAACTGAAATCCACCACCACTTGAATCAATCCCATAGTTCAAGCCAAAACTTCAAGGTGTAACTAAACAAGAACAAATTAACTACATGTAACCCTAGAAATTAGATCCATACATAACAGCTTCATTTAGATATTAATTCTCCAATGCAAACATAACTAAAACCAATTATCCCCTAATTACTGAACTTAAAGCATCATATGGTAAAGAAACTTGTTACTCACATGATTCCTCCCCGGAAATGGCTGCCGGCGAAACTGAGATAATCGGAACAATATCAAGCAACCCTGGTTGGCCCATCTTGGCCGAAGCAAATGGCTGAAATAGATTGTACCAAAATAGACTAAACTCGATCAGCAAACGATCAAAGGCTAATACAACCCAAATCAAACAAAACTACCCTTACCCTTATTGATGGTGGCTGCCGGCAGTGGAGGAGATGACTGAAATAATTAGACCCAAAATCAACTAGAATAGTACCAAAATCGTGTCTCTTGCAAAATCTTTGACTGGCTGGTAGCACTAGATGGCTGGAGCAGAGGTTCTAGAGCGTCAATGGCTGACCAAACTCAGCATAGCCAAAGGAAACCATGGGTTCAGATCTGACCTAGATTTAGGTGGTAGAAATAAAAGGTTGGTTGTCGCCATCGAAGTGGCTTGAGCAAGGATATGGTCGGCTGCAATTGGCGGCCGACTAGTGACTCCATTGTTAGAGCAAGTCTGAGATGAGGCAACCAGTGGTGGTTGTAAAGCCGAATTCGACCGTCGACGGTGACCAGCAACACATCAATGGCCTAAACGGCGGTGACTGCAAATCGGGGCTGGCCGAAAGGTTGCAGCTGGACTGTGGCTACGATCTAGCTAGAAGTGGCCGATGGAAGGAGGGGAGGCGGCGGTGGTCAAAATCGAGGAGAAGAAGGTCGAATTCAGGGAGAAAGGAAGAGATCAAGAGGAACTCGGCATTGCTCTCGGCTAGCCCCGATTTGCAGTCACCGCTGATGGAGGCAGCACCAGCGATGATCTTCCTTGATTGGAGGAGCGGCGCCCGGCGTTGGACGGTGGCAGCAGCAGCGATCGATGAGGGAGGAGTGGCGGCTGATGTATCAGGGAGGATGTGAGGGAGAAGAGGAAATCGGGGATCGAGTGGTTTTAATCAAGGAATAAGAGAAAAATAGAAATAGGTAAATTATTAATAACTTAGGTTTTTAATTCCCAACTATAGGTTAATGAAATTAATAAACTCCCAACTTAATTGATATTTCAAATAGGCCTTCAAAAAGTCTATTATTTATATCCCCGTGAACTCCTTTGATTAGCTCCGATTAAATCTAAAAAAAATCTAAAAATAAGAAAAAATTTATTTAAGCTTATTCCTCACTTAACTCACATTATATTATTATTATTTACAATTTTTAATTATTGTATTTAACATTTTTCCCCACTAATAAAAATTTGGTCCCCAAATTTACTACTCAGGTGCGATAGCCACAATAACATAGTAAATCAGTTTAAGCACCAATAATACTTCATGCACCTTAAGAAAGTAGGTAAGGGTATCGAGTTTAGATCTCATCCTCAAATTCTCAGGTTGACTTCTCATTAGTATGATGATTTGATCCAATCTTGATGAGTCGGATGATTTTGTTTCACAATAAGCGTTCCTTGCGATCCAGAATCCGGATAGGAACCTCTTTATAAGTAGCATCTGAAACGGAATCGACACATCCCTTAGAATGTGAGTAAGGTCTGGCACAACCTTCCTTAGCCCGTATACATAAGCTCATTATGTACCCCTGCAAGGGTCGATAGTATTACCAATGAATAGGCTACTCCACCTATCCTCTCCAGTATCTAAAATGGTCCAATATAACAAAGAGCTAACTTTCCTTTCAAACCAAAACTTTTATCCCTTTAGTGGGTGAGACACGTAGAAGTACATGGTCGCTACCATAAACTTCACAGATCTCCGTTTCTGATCTATGTAACTCTTTTGTCAATCCCGGGCTTCCGACATTCCTCGTCGGATAATACATACTAACTCCATATCATGTTGTATATTCTGTGATCCCAAAATGTGTTGTTCACCAACTTCTTGTTACAGAGTGGGAGATCGGTGTGCTCTGTCAAACAAATCCTCAAACGATGAACATCTGAATAGCTGAATGTTATCCGTAGAGGTATGCAAACTTCACCAAGTGCAAATGATTCTCCCAGCTGCCTCCGAAATCTATCACGCATGCTCACAATTGATCCCCAAGTGTCTATGTAGCGCACTTTGACTGTCCATCTGTCTGCGGTGAGAAGCTGTATTGAAACAAAGCTCCATACCCAAAGCCTGCTAAGATACTACCAAAATCGCAAAGTAAAACACGGATCTCTATCCGACATAATACTCTGAAGTATATCATGAAATCTGATAATCTCTCTACCGTATGACTCCGCCAGACAATGCAAAGAGTTCGGTCCTAGGAATCGATAGAAAATGCGCGAATTTGGTTAATCGATCAAAGATCATCCAAATCACATCATGTCCTATCTGTGTTCAGGGTAACCCTATCACAAAGTCCATAGTGATATGTTCCCATTTCCATTTCGGTATCGGAACCTTCTGAAACAACTCTGCTAGTCTCTACTGCTCAGCCTTCACTTGCTGACATATCAAACATCGAGCCACAAATTCCGCTATGTCCCATGCCATTTTGTCAATAAGAGTGTTTCAAATCTCTATACATTCAGGTACCACTCGAATGAATCGCAAGTCTGGATCGATGTGCTTCTCGATGTGAGTCCTCTTTGACTGAGTGTGTCTTACGTACACACAGTCTTCCACAAAAATATAGGATGTCATTCTCATCACAAGAGAATTCTGTGTGTAGTCCTAAAACTACTTTGCTACATAGATATCGCAAATGTTGATCATTAGTCTGTGTTTCTTAAATTATTCCAAAATGGGGGACTAAGCAACCCTGGATATCAAAATCTCATGCTCTATCTATCCTCATTCTACCAGTCCCAACTCTGAGGAACTCTATATCAAGTCCGTAACTACCACTCGGTGACTAGCTAGAATTCCATACAGATGACATCTCCATATTTACAGCGCGAAAATAATAGTTGTCAATTCATAATTGTAGATAGGGTAGTTCTTCTCATTTTCCTCCAGCTGAAGAAAAGTATATGATACCACCCATGCGTGCTATATCCCAACTGCACCTAAACCTTGTAGTGATGCATCAGTGTAGAGAACAAATCCATTTTCCCTAGAGGGAAGCACTAAGACGGGTGTGATAACCAGTATTTGTTTGAGCTCTTAGAAACTTGTCTCGCAAGACTTTATCCTCAAAAATTTTACTCCCTTACTGGTTAATTGAGTCAACAACGGAGCAATGCTTGAAAAAACCCTTTACAAATCTCTTGTAATATCCAGCCAGGCCAAAAAAGCTACGAAATTCCTGTACTATCTTTGGTTGCTCCCAACCAGTAACAACATCTATATACCAGGGATCCATCGATATCCCCTACATGTGACCATATGTCCAATAAATACCACAACAAAAAACAAGAATGCATATTTAATAAACTTCGCATAGAGACGTTCTTGTCAGAGTGTCTCCAAATACATGCGAAAATATTTTTCATGCTCCAACTCTGACCGGGAGTAAATCAAAATCTCGTTAATAAAGACAATGAGTTATTTTGTACAGAGTCTTTGATACCGGTTCCATATCCAAAATTGACTCAATCATAAACTCCACTTTCTTTTCGGGGCAAGCCAGGGAGTTCTTTCGGAAATACGTATGGGCATTCTCGAACTGTAGGAACGTTTGAGGGTTGTGAAGTATCATCTTCCTCCACCTTAATCATTAACCATAGATATTTCATCACTCCTGGTCCCAACGAATTTCCAGAAGGGGTGATTTGAAAGTCAAAAAGTGACCACTCTTTTTCAATAGTCAACTATAGCATAGCGGGGAGTCAACTAATCCATGTCCAGGATGATGTCCAATTCTATCATAGCAAGCACCAGAAGATACACTATAAGTGAATGTCTAAAGAAGTCCAAGGCATCCCCTAACTTCTTAACTAATGGTCAGGACATCTCTAGATGGTAGATGTTGGTGTAGTTTGTACTAATAGTCTAACCCTAGGTTTTGATGTATGACAACAAGTTAAAGTTAAACTGTTTTTGTTTAACACAAGTTGAGTTAAGTGTGTAGGATTAACTAACTTAATAGATCTAGAGAACCAGACACCAGGCTGAAGTCCATATGTGTGATTCTGGCAGGAAGTGTAGCTGGGTTAGAGAGGACTAGATAGTTGGAAGGAAGTCTAGTCGAGTCAGGGAGGACCAGATGATTGGCTGAAGTCCGGATGTGGGATTCCCGTATGAAGACCTAGTGTGTCAGAGATCAGATGTCGAGGAGGTTACTCAACAAATGGTAAGTAAGGTAAGCACTGGAGGAGAGAGATCTAGTGAGGATAATTTTCAGTTGGAACTCAGGCATTAATCTAGCTTTGATCCAACATGGAAGGCTAAGCTGAGATCAGACTAGACCCAGACTAGGTCTAAGTCATATATATCATGCATTTATTTATATACTAACTCCTTTGTTGTAGGTATCTTGTACTAATGTGTTTTGCAGGAGTTAAAACATCGAATGAACAATACTCTAGCTATGGAAGCGCCTTGGTGTGATGGAGGCGCATCAGCACAGAGGCGCTGGAGGCACCTCAGAGTGTTGGGGGTGTCTCGGCGCTGGAGGCGCTGGAGACGCATCGGATGGTTGGGGGCGCCTCAGCGCTTGAGGCACCTCGGATGACTTGAGGCGCCTCAACGTCTGGATAAGGGCTGTTGACACACGCGGTGCTAATGGAGGCGCCTTGGACTGCATGGAGGTGCCCTAGAGAGGATAAGATGTGATTTTCTCGAATCTGATTAGTCTCAATGGAGGCGCCCCGGAGCGTTGGAGGCGCCCTCAATGGGCAATATTAAAGCATCTCGATAAGCAACCATGAACAAGACTTCTGAACACTGTTTTGACTTCATACTGTTACACCGAGCTCTCCAACTGCTGTGCAATGACTCTGCTGCATCGAATTGATGCCGGAACCACCTACTGTAGTAGAATCCTCACCAACACACGAACTCATGACTCATCTTCTGTGTTGGTAACATTTTTTAAGTAATTCATTTATGTAATTGCACAGGGAAGTGTAGGATTGTTACTCTTCCCTAATATTGTAATCGATTTCTTTTCCGGAGGTTTCCCGGGAATGAATTTTAGTAGATTGACCAACGATACAATCCGAAGGATCGTGGGCCTTGGAGTAGGAGTCAGAGAAGGCTCCGAATCAAGTAAAATCAACTGTGTTCTTGCTTATCTTTGTAGTCCTCTACTTACATGCATAGAATTTTTTTGGAAGAGGGCACTAAACCTATTAGACATCCACAAAGAAGACTAAACCCCTTGATTTTGGATGTGGTCAAGAAAGAGGTAACTAAGTTGTTACAAGCTGGAATTATTTATCCAATTTCAGACAGTGAATGGGTTAGTCTTGTGCAAGTAGTACCAAAGAAATTTGGAGTGGCATTGGTTGCCAACAAGGATAACCAATTGATTCCAGCAAGAGTTCAGAATAGTTGGAGGGTTTGTATAGATTATAGAAAATTGAACCAAGTCATAAGGAAGGATCATTATCCATTGCTTTTCATTGACCATATGCTAGAGAGATTGGCAGGGAAGTCACATGACTATTTCCTGGATGGATACTCTGGTTATTTTCAAATTTGTATAGCTCCAGAAGATCAAGAAAAAACTACATTCACATGTCCTTTTGGTACATTTGCATATAGGAGGATGCCATTTGGTCTCTGTAAT
>JBBUKS010153907.1:0-24776 GCA_038050645.1 Hedychium gardnerianum
AAATTTTGGCATGAGATGGAAGAGTGAGTGTCTAGGATGTATATATGATCTCCAACCATGGTTCTGAGTCTCCAACAAGAAGCTATGGCCGGGTGCCAAGTGATATGGTTCATGATGCTAGTATTGCAAAACCAACACCAATGTCGCCATGAGTTCTCATCACAAAGCCTGTTGCTGGTTTTCGAATATTAGTACCAACGTGGTGCTAGTTTTGCAAGACTAGCATCACTGTGTATAAAAAGATTGAGATCATTTGGATCAATGTTGAGAAGGTCTAAAAACAATAAATGATGACATATTTGAACTCCCGGGAGGCATGTGAGCTCACAGGATTTGGAATGGGTCCAATCTGAGCTCTCTAGATACATCAAGGGTTTTGATCGAAACCCATTGATTGACCTAGGGGGCTTGAAATTCTAAAATTTTGGCATGGGATGGAAGGGGTGAGTGTCTAGGATGTATATATAGCCTCCAACCATGATTCTGAGTCTCCCACAAGAATCTATGGCCGCATGCTAATTGACACGCTTCATGGTGCTGATCTTGAAAAACCAATATCATGTTGGCATAGGTCTTGCAAAATCAGCATCAATGTGGTCATAGTTTCTCATCAGAAAGTCTAGTGCTAGTTTTCGAAAATCAACACCAACGTGGTGTTGGTTTTTAGAAAATTGAGTAATAGTACAGGTAGGAGCACAATCAGTATATCAGTTACTGGACAGCTATAAGTCGAGCAATAGTTTTTTTGCTTGATTCTTGAAGCTCACTGCAATTAGAATTTCATCCAAAATATAGTATGCCTGTAAATTTTTTTGTTTAGGAAATAAAGGAAAGAATTTTACAGAGGTCCACGTGAATTATAAAATGATAATAATAATAATAATACAAAATCTAGAAAAATATAAATATGTAATTCTACGTACGTTGGTGCCGTTTTATTGAAAACAGTACCACGTTGGTGCTAGTTTTTTAAAAATAGTACCAACATTGGTGCTATATTTTGAAACACTGTTAATTAGAGGAAAATTATATAATTTTTATAAATATATAAATTAAATGCATTGAGATGAATTGATCCAAATATAATTATCTTTATATTTTATTGCTCAAGTAAACTAACTCGATTAAATCTACTAACTTAATCGACCCAACCTAATCAGCCTAACTAGATCAATATAACCAACCCTAATGAAACAATTGAGTCAACCAGACTAATCCCCATTCGATCAGATTGAATGACCCATTTAGACCAAGTGCATTGTAGAAAGTAAAAGCTCAATACATCCAAACCAACAAAACCATTATATAAGAAACTTCCAAATAGCATTTAAAATTTCAGCTTCTATGCCCTACTATCAATCAACTACAAAATGAATCATGATGAAAAATCATATGTTGGTGCTATTTTGTTTAAAATAGCACCACGTTGGTGCTGTTTTGAAAAAACTAGCACCAACATTCTATTTAACTCTATTAAATGTAGATTTGTCAGCAGTTAAGCTTTCCCACTGCGAGATACATCCTATGTGATAGAGTACAATCAATTAACAAAACTAATAAAGATCCAACTATATCATTTTCATCTACATTAAATAGAAGGATTGAAGTTAAACTTTAAATTATATTACAGAGGTTTAAAACTTATAGCAGAAATAGAAAGATTACCAAATTTTGCAGCTACAGATGCTTAAGGGAGAGGCAGCAGCAAGAAAGGGAACGAGTGACGGCAAGGAGGGATCCACAGAGAGATGACGCGGGAATGAGCTACGGGAACGACCGGAAGAAGCAAGGGATCCCAGGAGAGGCAGCACAGGCTTTAGGGTTTACGGAACGGGGGGAAGAGAGAAGAGGAAGAGAGGCTTAGATCTGAAGTTTTGGAGACAAAGATGGAGGATCGGGGCCAAAAAAAGCCCGCGCGAAGGAAGAGAGGGATTAAAAAATATCACTAAAAGTCGCGTCAGATGCCCACGTAGGATGTCGCCCACGGTCGCTCATATAGAGGTATGTAGGATATCATATATATATATATACTGGACACCCACGGTACACACTCACCATGGACGATTGAGTGCATACGAGACACCCGAAAGTATTCCAGATGCCCCAAGTGCACCACATGCACTCAATCGCCCACGCTGGGCACCGACGGGAGGCGCCCAGCATATCACTCCTCTCTCTCTTTCTCTCTCTCTCTCTCTCTCTCTATATATATATATATATCCGAGTGCACCGTGTGCACTCAGTCACCCACGAGGGATATCACCACAACAAATATGACTTTTCGCAGCGCGTCGTCAACTACGCATGATACGACGCACCGTCAATAATAATTTTTACTGCACGCCCAATTAAATGCATTGCGGATAGTATTATATTTTTATAAATAATAGCGTGCAAAAATAATATGTTGTCAAATATACTTTTGACAACACACAATGTGCGTTGTTAAAATTAAATATTAATAGCGAGTAAAGTGTGTTGTTAAAAGTCAAAATTTTAGCGCTCTTTTAATCCAATATATTACACCAGTCGAATTAATCCACGACTTCGCCTACCTTCCTCTCTTCCCAAAACCCTTCCTCTCTACCAAAATCCTTCGCGCTCCGCCTTCCTCTCTGCCACCGCCCTTCGCCTTCCCTACCCTTCCGCCGCACAAAATGCGGCCTCCACTGTCTATAGCCTCGTCTCCGTTGACGAGTATGGCTGGCTCATCGCTGCCCTCCTATATCTCTTCTGCGGCCCCGGGGTCATGTCGAACCGGTCCATCAAGGAAGGGCTATTAGGTGATCTTCCTCCTCGCTCTGTACCCTCTCAACTGCGCCGCCCTCATCTTTGTAGTGTGGGACCGTAATGGCGGCAATGGAGTTGGTGGTGGAGTGCCGGTGATGGCTTTCGTCCGAATCCATACAGGGTTTGGATCCATCGGCTAGTGGAGGGCTATCAGGCAGACGTGGTTGTCCTCCAGTCACCAAGGTCATTTTCGATTAGTCTTGATTCTCGTTGTATTGGCTCGATTTGGTCATTTTCACTGTCTAAACTATTTGAAACATGATTGAAGGAATGCTCAAGTTGCATTGATCCTGTCTGAGATCGCCGACGAATGAATCATTGGTGCGTTGGAGTTGTAGTTGACTGAATCACCGATCACCTTGATAACGGTAAAGATCGGTGGAGAGCTTCGAAGAAAAGTGTTAGAATGACGGCCAGAAAATGTCCTTGCTCAAAAACTCCGATGTTCAAGTTAGATATAGCATTTGCCAACCAGATCTGAGACTGAGCGGAAGGGCAGAAGCTTGGCAGTATTTTCTTTTCCTACCAAATCAGTGTCAAAAGATATAGGATTTAGAGCGTAAAACATAGATAGAAATATATTATGCTTTCTGGATTTCCATGGATACTAAAATAGTTAGTAAAGATGTGCAAATCAATGGTTGTTATCTAAGTTCCTACATAACAAATGTTACTCGGGTTGGTCATATTGCACATTGATAATAGAGTGAACCTTTGATATGTTCACAGTAAAAGGGAAATAAATTTTTGAGCTGAATTTTAAATAAATTTTTAAATATTATTGTAGAAATTTTATATTTGAGAGGACGGTCACAAGGAAGAATTTAAGGTCACATGGAACATCTACTGCGCTAAACTGTATAAAGATTTATTATACATGTGGAGGAGGATCGAACGTCAATGGATAGGCTTTCCACTTGAGGGGGGGTCCTGCGGTCCTTTGTTTTAGGGGGGATTGTTGGGGTTGCAAGTTTGCAAACAAAATCTCACATTAAAAGCACATGGGAAAGATCATGAACTTATAAGGGAAAGATATCTTTATTGGTATGAGGCCTTTTGAGTAAAATTCAAAAATAAAATCACCAGGGCTTAGGCCCAAAGTAGACAATATCATACTATTGTGGAGATATTTAAATTTCTTCGGTCCTAATATGAAGCGCCAGTTCTGGCCCTTTCTGATTTTGACAAATTATTCGAGGTCAATTGTGATGCATCTGGCGTAGGTATAGGGAGTTTCTGAGTCAATCTGGGCGACCAATTACTTTCTTCAGCGAGAAGCTCTCCGGGTCCAAGAAAAATTATTCTACCTACGACTTGGAGTTCTATGTCATTGTTCAGTTCTTAAAACATTAACGTCACTACCTAGTACAGATGGAGTTCATCTTTTTCACTAATCATGAAGCCTTGAAATATATCAATGGTCAACACAAGTTGAGTAGCCGACATGCAAAGTGGGTGTCTTATTTACAAGAGCTCACTTTTACGCTAAGACACCAAGTTGGGAGTATGAACCGTGTCGTTAATGTCCTGAGTCGGCGTTCTTCATTACTCATCACCATGAGTACCAGCGTTGCAGGCTTTGATATTTTCCCAAATATGTATGTAGCTGACCCATCATTCGGAAGGATATTTCAGGAGGTACATGATGGTCACCGACATGATTTTACTTTACATAATGGCTATTTATTTCATGGGTTGCAGTTGTGCATTCCAGACTGCTCTCTAAGCCAGTAGATTATGAGCAAGCTTCATAATGAGGGGCAATTCGAATGTGATAAGACGTTAACCCTCATCTCTGCCGATTTCTATTGGCCCAAATTGACCAACAATGTGGCTCACTTTGTTGACTAATGTTCTGTATGCCAGCAGTCTAAGGGGGTTCTCACCGATGCAGGCTTGTACACTCCCTTACATGTTCCTGAAGCTCCTTGATTCGATGTCAGCATAGATTTTGTGTTAGGATTACCCCACACCCAACGAACCTCGGATTCAATTCTTATTATGGTTGACAAATTCTCAAAGATGACACATTTCGTAACTTACAGGAAGACTATGTATGCTGCCTGGATTGCCCATCTTTACTTCAAGGAGATCGTACGTTTACATGACATTTCTCAATCTATGACTTCAGATCGAGATACCAAATTCATCAGTCACTTCTGGAAGAGCTTATGGGGAAAATTGAACACGCAGTTGAACTTTAGTAGTGCTTACCACCCTCAGACGGATGGACAAACTAAGGTGGTGAATTAGAGTTTGGGCAATCTTCTGAGATGCCTTACAAGAACTAAACCAAAGCAGTGGGACTTGTCATTAACTCAAGTAGAGTTTGCCTAAAACAAATCGAGAAACAGAACCACAAGATTGAGTCCTTTTGAGATTGTCTATGGGCGGAATCCATCCGCAGTTCTAAACTTAGCCCTTGTTCCATGTGTAAGGTGATTTAGTTCTAAAGTAGATGAGATGACAAAACATCTTTAAGGTATTTATCAGCAGGTGAAACTGACAATTAATGAGAGCAATACCAAGTACAAGGCTCGGGATAATAGTCATTGTCGTCAAGTACTTTTTGAGGTTGGAAATTTTGTTTGGGTTGTATTAACTCATGATCGTTTTTCTGTTGACGAGTATAATAAGCTGAAGGATCAAAAAATTAGACCATATGAGATAGTGTAGAAGATTAACGATAATGTCTAAAGATTGCGCCTTCCTAATCATCTGAAGACTTCTAATATCTTTAATGTAAAGTACTTGACTCCTTATTCGGTAGATGTTAATGAAGCTAATATGAACTCAAGGTTGAGTTCTTTTCAACCCAGGGAGGTTGATATACGCCCAACCCATTATGAAACCCAATATGACCCTTTGAATTTCAAAGGAGCATAACTTTTGACTCGGGACTCAAAATCAGACTCTGTTGGTGGCCACATATGCAGAATTTAAAGATCTGAGTTTATTATGAGGAACCCATAACCGCCAAGTTTCAGGCCCAAATTTTATCGTTTAAGTCTTTTTCTGAGCTTCTTTGCTATTTTTGATAATTTTTATTTTTATGTTGTTTAGGATAATTTTGGTATTCCTGGTATTTATATGTGAGGATTTGTCTATATCCACATCCTATTTTGGATTAATCTCTTTTTGTTGTGTTTTTTCTTTTTTCGGATAAGATTTCTTTCCTTTCTTTACAAGATATGGATTGTGGTCTATATATTAGTATTATTTTTTTTATGTCTCATGATATGAGTCTATTTAAGAGTCTTTTCTAGCTGTTGAGAAATGATTCTCTATTCAGAATAAAGTTTCTTATTTTGATAAAACCCAAAGAACGACATGTTTCTCTTCGTTTTAGGAGGATCATCTTCTTGTCTTCTCCTCAATACCCCATTCTCGGCAGTTCGCAGGATAATCGCTATCCTGCCCAGCGTCATTGGGCCTCTTGACACATGGGATGGAAATGAAAACCCACTTGCTCTGAAGCTAGTTTGAGTTGCCGCGAGAATACCTCAAGACATAGTCTAAATAGCAAGAGAGAAAGTTGGTCACCTTGTCGTAAGCCACGTCGACCACTAAAAAAATCATGTAAACCGCTATTAAGGTTAATCGAGTATGAAACCGTGGTGACACACTCGTGAATCTAATCACAAAATTATTGGGGAAAATCATAACCAACAAGAGCCGCTATAAGAAAGCCTCAATCCACGGTATCAAAGGTCTTCCTCAAGTCCACCTTGATCATGCATCGAGGAGAAATCCGCTTACGTGTATATTTCTAGAGTAGTTCTTGAGCTAGATGGATGTTCTCACCTATGGACTAGTCCCGAACAAAAGTTGCTTGTGTCGAATCTAATAAATAGTCCATGACTCCTGCTAAATGCCCAACAAGTAACAAGATATTGGTCAATAATCACTAACCTCCTGTGCATGATCAGAATTTGGAACCAAAGCTATCAATGTGTGTTCCATTGCTTGAGTAGTTGTCCGTGAAGAAAAAACTCTTGCACTGCATCTATAACTTCTGCATCCACTGTATCCCAAGCTGAGATGTAGAACTTCATATTATAGTCATCCAACCCTGGGGCTTTGTCCCTCCCAATGTTAAAGACCGCAGCCCGTATCTCCTCGACAGTGACTGCCCGAACCAAATCTGCCCCTGCATACTGGACAGCCTGCGCCCTGGCAGGGACTCATTGTGCAAAGGTACACCATGCACATTCTGCCCCAATAGCTCACGAAAATTCCCCACAAACTCCGTCGCAGCCTCCCCAAGGCTAGCGATTTGCTCATCAGATTGCTTGGTGATGGTGACGGTTGCATTCCGCTTGTTGTTACGCTTCATTAGATCATGGAAAAACTTGGTGTGCACCTATCACTGTTCTTGAGATAATTGCTCTTCACCTTTTGTTGGTAAAACATCTTTTCCGCCTCTGCAAGCATAGTGACATGTCTCCTTAGTAACCCATAATCGGTTGGGGTCTCCCCTCCCGACAATTCAGTGTGTTGTGCCACCTTCAAAGCTTGTTTGACCCCGAAATGTGGTGGTAATGTAATTTATCAAGATGACGCAACTAACTCTTGAGTCGGGTAAGTTTGACCTTGAGCATATACTAGATGATGTTGTAAATTGGTCCCCCCAAGAGGTACTACTAAGTCCTGAAAATCTTCATGCAATGTCCACAAGTTGTAGAATTTTTTATTTCTATTTTAAGTGACGGATGAAAGGTGATAATATTTAAATTTTAAATTTGAATTATATATTTTAAATAAATATTAATGATAATTGTATGATATTTTAACTATAGCGCGCATCACGCGCTGCGAATGATGTTAACTACAACATGCATCGCACGCTACGAATGTTGTTAACTACACCATGCAATGCGCGTTGTCGATATTTTATGACTTTCAGCAATTTGTAATTGTGCAACGTACGATGCACACTATAGATAGAATATTTACACGTAGTCAATACTTAGATTTGGTATAGTGGACCTCACACACATATATATATAGAGAGAGAGATGTTATTTTGTTCACCTCCTGTGTGCACCATATGTAATTTTTTTTTTGATAATTTTTTTAATTATTTTAACTTAAATTCTATAACCTAAACTCTAAACCTTGACTAAGTCTCAAATTCTTAATCCTTTGCTTTAAAAAAAATATTTTAAAAAATATACTTGGTGCATACGAGGAGGTGAGCAGAATAATATTTTCATATATATATATATATAGGGGAATATTATCCTACTCACCTTTCGTGCGTTCCTCCGTACACACCTATAATATTTTTTTGATTTAAATTTTTTTTGTGTTTAATATTACAACTTAACTCTTAAATTCTAAAGACAAAATTTAATTAGATTAATATCAGAGAACAAAAAATACATAAGAAAAAAAGAGAGCATAAGAGCACACAGAAGGTGCGCTATATATATATAAGTCTGGGTCTGAGGTTTAGGATCGCTTGTTTGATCATTGAAAAAAAAAATGAGAGATAATCTTCAAATAGTCTTTTTGGGCGGCGGCCAGATTGTGGGAGGCTGAGGGAGATTGTGGGAGGCTGAAGTCTCCCTCAGCCTTCCCTAAGCGTCCGCCACCGATTATAATTAATAATGTTATATTGAAGTGTTGTTTAAAAAAAGTGAAAAAGGAAAGCGTCAAGGATAAACGAAGAATATATGAATAGTTCAACCAGGAGACGAGACGGCAGCTGATACACGAAGGAAATTTATTAATACTAGAAGTTGTCTCTGCTCCAAGAAATGGTGGAAAAATCAATGAATCTAAATATCCATTTTATACGCTTAATAAAAAATATATATTTTTTTGAAAAACTATCAAAAGTCTAGTTTCATTTTATAGATGCCACTGAGCTAAGTTATATATGCTTAACAACTGGTGCCAACTAGTTAGCAAGAGTTTGTCTTGTCGACAGATGGCCTGGACCCTTATTGATCCAACTCTGCCAACTACATGAGTTGTCGACAAACTAAAAACATTTGAGTAACATCCAGACTTATTTTACAGCATTCTCAATCTCTGTGAGATCAGCCCAACTACATGAGTCAGGCTTGATGTAGTGAGTCTCCTCCAGAGGCAAGATTGAGACGACATACAGAGACATCTCCACCACGCCACTTAAGCTAAAAAAATCATTCGCCAGTTTTTTTTTTTAAAGAAAACTCTTGTTATGGAATTCGGAATAACTTGTGAGCTGGAATTCCATCTCTGGGTCATGGGCATCAGGACCCCAATTTCCATGGCCACAATGGCATCCCCGTACAACTAAAGCAAGCACTGGGGGAGATTTTAAAGCATGCCTTATCATCCATTCAAACAGTCAATTAAAGCACAAAATTATGTCCATGTTTCGATCCTGCAATTATTGAGGACAAACAAATTCTTGTTTAATGATTATTTCCAAAAGGGAATTGGACGAGCGAAGAGCAAAAGATAGAACGCAGCTTTTAATGCTACTGAGTGTGTCCAAAGTTGAGGGCTTTCCGCTAGCGAACGCCTCAAGAAAGCCCCGTGCAGTTTCCCGGAAGAACTACTGTATACTTTCTTTGTTTTTTTGTCACTGGTTAATCAATTAGTTTTCTGACCGCTTCTTTGTTTCTTTCTTCTTGCTTGTGAGTCACAACAACGAGACCGCGTACCAAAATCTGTGTTTTCTAGTATCCTGATTTATGGGATTTATTTGTTTTCCAAAATGAATTTTATTATTTCTTTATTCCTTCGGAAGAAGCACCGGCCGATATCCCAGCCGAATACCGTCTTTCTCATTGGGGCAACGCAGGGGGATAGGGATAAATGTGGGGCCTACAAATTATTGAGTGTACCTGTTCCAATTGGTCAATTCCTTTACTTTGACCCGATGGCGCGGTCAATATAACCCAACCTGACGTGCGTCAAAAGTTTGAACGAATATTCTCTCACACGTGTATTTATGGTAATGGCGATGACAGTGGGCGGAGGCATCCATATGATCCCACGTCATCGTCACGCACGCGACTCTGGCCCCATCGATGCTTCGCTGAGCCCATAAATAATATAACCACGATTCTCATCTGCGATTGCCAAGTCACATACGTTTTCCTCCTCTTCCGTTACCCATCCGATTCCGGGCGTTCGACTACCCCGTCGAAGTGCCGGATCGAGAATTGGTGTCTTTTGTGTTTGAATTTGGAAAGTTGAGATTTGTGAGTTCGAAGATTGTTTGATTACTGGGATTTCAGATTGGGTTTTCGGGGTTTTTTGGGGGGAAAGCTCGGATCTTTTGCTTGTTTGATGCCTTCTGCCATGGCGACGCCGTCTTCCTACTGGTGCTACTGCTGTAGACGGTTCGTTTACGTGTGGCCGCAGGATGCCATCGTCTGCCCCGACTGCGACGGCGGGTTCCTCGAGGAAGTCGACTCGCCGCCTCGACGATTTCACTCTCCTGCAGAGAGCCGCCGCCGCCGCCTTGTCCCCTCATCGCCTGGATCTCCCGCGGACGGCAGTGATGGATCCGCCGCTGGCGGGTTCCCTCGCCAGTCTTCGGGCCTCAGATACCGCCGCCACCGCCGGGCGTCGGTCCGCGACCGTTCTCCCTTCAACCCCGTCATCGCCCTCCGCAGCCCATCCCGCAGCGGCGTCCGCAACTCCAGCACTAGTTTCGAGCTCTACTACGAAGACGGCACGGGATCTGGCCTCCGACCGTTACCGGAAAGCATCTCGGATTTCCTGATGGGCTCTGGCTTCGACCGCCTGCTTGACCAGCTTGCACAGATCGAGATGAATGGCATCGGTAGCGGGAGGGGGTGCGACAACCCTCCGGCGTCGAAGGTCGCCATCGAGTCGATGCCCACGGTCGAAATCGTCGACGAGCACATCGGAAAAGAGTGTCATTGCGCCATCTGCATGGATTCCTTCGAGCTCGGAGAGGAGACCCGGGAGATGCCTTGCAAACACATCTACCATAAAGATTGCATCTTTCCATGGCTATCGCTACGGAACTCATGCCCTGTATGCCGCCATGAGATGCCGACAGATGTGCGGGGACACAATTCGGCAATGGCGGAAGAGGATGAGACGACCGCTGCAGCCGGAAGAGAAGAGGAGACTTTGGGACTCACGATATGGAGGCTCCCAGGTGGGGGCTTCGCGGTGGGAAGGTTCTCAGGGGGGAGGAGAGCAGGGGAAGTGCAGCTTCCCGCAGTTTACACAGAGATGGATGGGGGATTTAACAACAGTGGAGCCCCGAGAAGAGTATCATGGCCTGGAACGCCGACCAGGTCGAGGGAGAACAGTAGAATTCATCGAGCAGTTCGCAGTTTCTTCTCGTTCTTTGGGTTTTCACGATCATCTTCCTCTTCACGGCCGAGCTTAGAACCTCAATCTTCATTCCCTCATAGCCAAGGAAGGAGTTCAATTTTCAGGAGGCGCTCGAGAAGTAGAAACTCCAATTCGGAAGCAAATGCCAACGTGAATGCATAATGCAGAAGTTGGGAGTTTAATTTTTCAGATTCGTTTTGATTGTAAATATGTTCTTCAATTTGTTCAAAGAATCAAGTATAACTTATTCGATGATGGAAGATCGAACACTTTGCAAGGCTCAATGCTTTTGTTCCTGATGCCTACTTAGATTCATTTTGCAGTGGCTTGATAATTCTACAACTTAATGGTGATAATGCTCCGATAATGCAAGTAACTGAATCATAAATGGGTTGAAAATCCACTATCGATTGCATTTGATGAATATGCTGCAACCGAAATTAAGATTTAACTTTCTTTATTGATGAAATTAAAACGTATTTCTGTTCTCCAATCCGTTGAGTTTGTCTAGAATCTTGTGGAAATTTGCACAAATCATTCTCCTAACTTAAGGTGTCGCCCTATTACAGTCATTTATATATTTCAGCAGCTTGTCTTTCATTGGTCACTGTGTTCTGGCCAACTATTTATTATATATGGATAATTTTTGTAAGGTTCTATCTATCTAGCTCCTTGTCCTCGTTCCATAGGCACTCATTCATGGCGGTTGACTATTCTAAGATCACTTTACTTGTGGCTTTGTTTTCTTCTAAATCGATAGGATTTATTGGTTCATTTGAAGCTGTGTTGTCTTCCTACTACGCCAATCAGTTTTGTATCAATTTGCTCGACAAGCCACTTCAATCTCTATAAATCAGGCTTAGATGTCGATTTATTATGAGATTTCTGAATGCGCCAATTCCAGAATGATGTCCGATTACATAAAAAGTTAAGGATGCAGAACTAATGATTTTTTTGTTGTGGTGATAAAAGATGAAATGTACGTTCCAACGCTCTCATCAATCTATTCCAGGATCAGAGGAAATAAATTACAGGGATTAATTTAGCTAATCTGAATAATGATTAAATATATGAAAAAAATAAAAACCTGACTATTAATTAAAATTTAACCTCAAATCTTAATATATTAATAATGATGATTCTTTTTTTTGTGAACAATACATCAAATACATCATGTGCCGAATAAATACTAGTACAGCAGTGTTTTGATTTCACCAAATCAGTGCAAAAGTATAGTGGCTGCTTGAGCGCAGGAAGTTTGCATCGTTAAGCATAAAAAGAATGGGAATCGATACCCATGCCCTTTCGGACTAGTACCGGAACCTAGCGCTTTAGACCAACTCGGCCATCTTGATATTACAGCTACCGATATTGATGATTTTAATTATTATTATTCTAAGTTTAATTACAACCTACCTCCTTATCTTATTTGTTTTTTTTTTCACCTCGTGTCGATAATGAATGTTATTGATAAAAACTGGGGGATAATTTGTGATGATCTTGCCTCTCTTCTATCGAGTACTGATGCTTTAGATACTACTTCAGCTTAGTTTCTGTTTTAAGGAAGTACATAGAGGCAAATTAATTTAGATATGCTGATGATAACTATAAGATGGGTGTGGTGGGTGTTAGGAGTTGTTATCTGATTCACTCTAGGCTCTAGCCATAGACTGGTGGTTGCTCGGTGGAAGTGAATGATTAAACCCCTGCCTCCCTACTGTTCTTTAGGAGCAATGAACATGCATGGAATTCTAACTGCTATGAGTATGAGCTATTGGGCTCACTCTTAAAGAAACGAGATGACTTGCAACCACAAAAAAGATCAATCATTCAATCAAAAACTTTCCCAACCAACTTCCAGAGGCTTGATTTGGATGCAGAAGGATTCCAAAGCAATTCATCACTTGATTGATCAGTAAAGATGATTATTGAATTGCCACTCTTAGGTCAGCTCAAGTTTACACACTTTCAACAAAGAAAGGTTTCTAATAACTCTGAAACTGCTCCGGTCTTAAAGTTGATAATCTGCTTCTGAATATGGCATGCATATATGTGCAATTACAAATCCTAAAACAAATTCACATTTAATTCCGAAACAAATTCTGAATTTGGCATGTAAAGATGCTAAAAAAGTTAAAACTCACAAGATTACCAAAGAAAAAGTAAACAAGATTCCTGTGTGAAATTGAATCTAGAGGGATGGGATGGGATGGGATGGGATGAGATGGATCTCAAGTTGGGCAAGAACACGTGATGTGTTCTCCAGTTGCATCGTGCATGGTGCCATCAGACAAAACAAGGTAAATATAATAAATCCATCTCTTTTGTCCTGTGAATTAATAATGTTCTTGTATGTTAAATATATATGCCAAAAGGAGCGATGCGTCCCCATTTCTTTTAGATTTTAAGCAGCTTTTTTGTTTAAGAGAAGAAGGATTCATCTGAAAGGAGTAATTACTGTGGAATTCTAAATCAAAACATGGGCGACGACGGACAAAATAATTATAAGGGAATTTATATATTATAAAAGGAGTCATTTTTGTTTTAGGTTAAATCTGTAATGGTATTAGTAATCCCAATAAAAAGAAATGGAAAAAAAAAAATTAAAAACAATTGTTGCGATCCTATTGCGTCGGGATTTCATGTGTAGATCTCTTTTGGTCTCTAGCCCTACCATTTAATGGTAGGATCCATCAAAGTTGGTGAATGATAGAGACCACTCCTCAGCTCCTTTTCTCAGACATTGCTAATGACTTCACTTTTTTCAGATAACAAAGTCAAAAAGAATACAATTCACGCCGGGATATTTTAGCAGGGGGAAAAAGTTATTTCCGGACGCCGAGCACAAACCAAATGTACAATGGAATGATCAACCACATGTGGGTTATGATTGGAGTGAATGGCCTATCACATGTTTGACTCGAGATTGAAACACTTCGAATCATGTCTGAACCTCGAGGATCGAACTCATCTAATAAACATAAATTTTATTTTATTTTATTTTTTAAAAAATAATAATAAATTTTTGACTTAATATTTAAAATTTACTTAGATCCGTGATCTTAATTATAAGGATACCTTGAAGTCAAAAAGATTGCCACGTCGATGTGATCCGTCCAAGTAACGGATCGGAAATGGCTACATTTTACGCGGTCCGAACCCACAAACCGCGGCGCAACCCCGCCCGTTCCGTTTTCTTCCTCGACCTTGACCGTACTAATACTGCTCAGCTCACCCTTCTCTTCCTTTCCCCCTTCCCTCGCCTCTCGCTGCACGACGATATAGACAGTTTCACTTTAACTTTGTGGGCATTAAATTTCTCCTCTGCTGTTGTTCTTTCTCACTCTTCACTACTACTTACCTCGTTTGCTTGCTTTTAAGTACTCCACCTTCATCCCAACTTCCTCACCATTCCTCATTCAATTCTCCCTGCTTCTCATGGCAATGGCTGCAGTGCTACCCGCTCTGGTGATCGCATGCTCCGTTCTCCTCGCCGACGCTCGCATCCCAGGCGTATACTCCGGCGGCCGCTGGCAGACCGCCCACGCTACCTTCTACGGAGGTAGCGACGCCTCCGGGACCATGGGTATGCACATTTCTTCTCCTTCCCCTGCATTCTCTAATTGCTTGATTATTTAATGAGTTTAAGGTGGCTGGTGCAGGAGGGGCGTGTGGGTACGGGAACTTGTACAGTGAGGGTTACGGGGTGGAGACGACGGCGCTGAGCACAGCGCTGTTCAACTCCGGGCAGAGCTGCGGGGCGTGTTTTGAGATCCAGTGCGCCGACGACCCGCGGTCGTGCAAGGGCGGTAGCATCGTCATTACGGCCACCAACTTCTGCCCACCCAATTACGCGCTGCCCTCCGACAATGGTGGCTGGTGCAACCCGCCTCGCCCGCACTTCGACCTCGCCATGCCCATGTTCCTCAAGATCGCCGAGTACCGCGCCGGTATTGTTCCCGTCTCCTACCGCCGGTAATACCACATTTCATCCTTGCTCTGTTGCGCAGTTTACTTAGTTTGGAGGTTAATAACCTATAAAATTGTTTTTAAGAAAGACACAAACAATCTGACCCCTCCAAAAAAAAAAAAAGAAAAAGAAAAGACACAAACAAAAAGAAGCTAACATGCCATGGCTGATGCAGTGCGGTAGTTCTTAATGGTCCCTCTTGTTGACCACATGACATGTTTGCCGACCACTGCCCAGTCCCCATCAAATCTCCTATTTTCTCCCACCCGTGACCTGTTGCTCCACTCGGCCACTAATTCACGCGTTCTAACACCGCGGTGAACATGGGATGCCGAGCTCGTGACAGCCGCATGTGCCCTGAGCAGGCGTGTTGGCCCATTTCCTTTCTGCACTTGCAACAGTTTGACGAATTGTCAAAGAGAAATTGACCTGATGTCTGCCATGGCAGGGTACCGTGCCGGAAGACCAGTGGGATCCGCTTCACCGTCAACGGTCATATGTACTTCAACCTGGTGCTGATCACCAACGTGGCCGGCGCCGGCGACATCGTCCGCGCCAGCGTGAAAGGGTCCCGCACCGGATGGATGCCCATGTCACGCAACTGGGGCCAGAACTGGCAGTCCAACGCCGACTTGGTCGGCCAGGCTCTCTCCTTCCGCGTCACCAGCAGCGACCGACGCACCTCCACCTCTTGGAACATCGCCTCAGCCAACTGGCAGTTCGGCCAGACTTTCACCGGCAAGAACTTTAGAGTCTAGTCTAGTCTTTCTGCGCCAATTCGCCGAACACCTTGATTACATCCGTCTTGGTGTTGCTACAACTTTGCCTCTCTCTAGATATGGTGTCTTATTTTTAATTACTCGCCCGGCGCCAATTCCTCAGTCTAAGTAGAAGACAAGAGCCAAGAATATGCTATATTTTAGTTGGGCCCCCAAAATAAGGTCTGTAACGGTGCTATCTACTACTAGTGTCTAGTGCCTAGTGCCTAGTAGTGGTGGTAATTACGGCAAGCCGCAACATGCAGCTGAAGTGGCTGCAGATCAAAATGGTTCATGTAGCCCGCAGCTGCTTAATATATATATCATTGTCTCACTGTGATTGTAAGTTCTTATTCGATACCCTTCGTCTAAGGTCTAAGCTCATGTTTCAGCTCTTAAAATCGGTAATTTAATGTGAATAAGATTGAGCAGACTAAATGTTGCATGCCTTTTCTGATTCCCAGTGGAAATGACGAGTTATATATCTTCTTCTTTCTTTTTTTTTTTTTTGCATTTGTGTACTAGTTTGAGAGGTCTCAGGAGTCGCCAGCAAGCGCTCTCGAATAGTAAAAAATTGCTTAGGATAGGAGCATTCGATAAGGTCATTGGGCGGTGTTCACCAGTGAATCTTAGCAGGTGGTCGATCGCTCAGTAGGCGGCATCGAGGCAGGCCCACGTCTCGTGGCAGAGCTCTATAGGCGACGTCACGTTCACGGTAAGGCTCAACAGGCGATGTCATGCCAAGTGGAACCAAACCTCGAAGGAGACAATAATGCATTTGCGTTTCTACAAAGACAAGGTGAAGAAATCGAGTGGAATGATTTTCCCGTTCTCTTCATCTCTCCACTTATTATTTCGTCATCAGCAAAACATATCTTAAAAATCAATATAAATAAATAAAATGGAAAGAACTCTGACGAATAAGTCTGGTGTTGATCACGGGCCATGCCGCCATGGTTGTGGTTTTTTCTGCTTTAAAATACCTTTCTAATCCACCGACTCGAGGCCAGCCAGCTTGCGTAATGAAGACTGAAGAGATTCTAATGTGCCAGCGATCGATGAAGCTTCCTGCTCTCGTGATCATATTAGTATATACATTTCACTGTACGTATATTGCTTTTAGATTTTTTTAAAAGTGGAGCGAACCAACATTTAAGTTTTTTTAAAAGGTATTTTATTATTAATTTTATTTTATCTTCTTTAAAATGCTAGTATGCTACTGTTTTAACCAAGAATTATATTGTTACGAGCTTCGTTCAGAAATTTCTACAGTAACTAAAATTTGATCAGTAATTCCCGCCCCAGTTAAAGGCATCTCAACAAGTCGCCTAATTTACATAAACAAAAAGCCATGTGTTATGTTTTATTTTTATTTTATATATCATTGTTTTGTGTTTATAAACTTTTCATGTAAAATGATTTTTGACACCATTTATATTTGCTAATTATGACAAATAGATCAGATTTGAATTGATAGGAAAAATTGCTTTATTTTTTAATATTAATTATAAACCTAACGTTTATCATCTTTTCCCTTATCTTGATTTTAAAGATTATTATTTTCACATTCCCTGTGATATTCTGATATCACTTGGATGTAGATTTAAGAAAAGAATTAGCATATTAATTCATCATACTCAATCATGACTTAAAATACCTAAGATTAAATCATCATTTAAATTTCTAAAATTCTTCATTAGGTTATAATTAATCATGCATGTTGAATAAAACTGCAAACTTGACGTCTTTATTCGGACCTAAAATCAAACTCATAATTTTAAATCATACTTTTTGGGAGGAGCATAACACTCAATGATAGCTGCACACGTTTTATGACGATGAATGCTCCCTTGGATTCCAACCTCGATTATTTGATCTGACTGTATGCGTGGAGTAGAGCCTGTCTAATATATAGATCAAACTTGGAAGCTATAATCATTTAATTTTATTAGGAAGATTTAATCAGACAACAATATCCTCTCGTAGATATGGCATCAGTGGCCAATAGCCTACGTTCCCAACCTAGTACATGAGGTGTCTGGTTCGAGTCCTTTTAACGATTAATAATGTTGTCTACGGTATCGTATCCGAGCCTTCTTAGCAACAAAATAGTACGGTGCCTCTTCAAAAAATCTCTTCGGAGATTTTTGGAATATGGAGCCGTTTTACGATGGGACCAGTCAGGTTAAAAAATTTATCCAACACAATTTATGTCAATGTGTCTTATCTCAAATGATAAACAGAGACACCTGTTGCCTGAGGTGTCGGGAGCGATTAATAATGTTGTCTACGGTGTCGTATTCGAGCCCTCTTAATAACAGAATGATACTGTATCTCTCCAAAAAAAAATCTAAGAGATAATCATGATAAAAAATTTATCCAACACAATTTTAATCCAATAATAAATAATGGAACCTACCTGTCTCATTAGTCATTTCCCACGTGAATAGTCCTCTGCGTTATACGATGGCAGATGGACCCACTCTGAAGTGATACAGACAGCCATCCCATGTGCCTTTATAGATAGCATCCTCAGGCCTCGATTACACACTGCAGTCTCCAGTCTCCAGCTGTTAATCGTCTCAAGCCCAGAAACACATGCATACAGTTTCCCTCAAAAATAACATTATTTTTGGACTTGATACAAATTAAGACGGCCATGAACTCGGAAATGAAGCAAGTCAGCCATGGGAGAAGAAACGTCATTGGAGCTAGCTAGCTAGCCGCTTGACTGAATCCTAGTAGGGACCTATAGAAAAGGCATCGTCGACTATAGATTTGACAAGGAGAGTAAATATAAAAACATCAACTTTTTAGATGAACAATATATATCTGTTTACTTTATATTTGTAACGAATCTTTGTGGATCGTGTCAAATAATGAGGCGATATACTATATATATTCTTGCAAATCAGAATGCATGCATCTATCAAATTGTTGAGACATGGGGGGTGGCTCAAGTCCTGTTTGATCAAATTCTCCAGTTGGATCCGTGCCCGCTCGTCAAATTATGAGCAAGCCATGTCCTGATTGATCCTTGGTTGGAAAATTAGGCCAAACGTAAGAGCAACAGCAGCAGCAGCGGCAGTCAGTAAATGAGGGCAGTGCATGTGCAATGCATTAATGGTGTTTATGGCAGCGATTTGAGCAAGTGCATGTGCAACATGGAGAAGTCTTCAGATATGGGACCAGCAGGATGACTGATGTAGACTGGATAAGCTAAGGTAGGGCGAACAATTATGATTAAGGGAAATTTAGGAACGGATATAGTGAACCTGGAACAAATTAGTGTTTTGAGGCATCGGAATTCAGAGGTAGCTAGCACATGGAGTGTACTCCACATTTAAATATCGTTAGTGCAATGGATTTGTAGCTTAAAAAATCAAAATTATTCAAGAGCAAATTGTTGATTCGAAGATAGTGAAGCTAGAAATTATTACTATGTGTTAGAACGGCGATTCAGAATTATTGAACTAGTCTAACCAGTAACCTAAATCATCTGCAGTAGGTGCACCGTCAAGGACCACGTCGAGAAGATTCACCGTGTGAAAGATGATAGATCAATCAATTCATTCAGATAAAATCATTTTTCTTTCTAAGATTTTGGCATCTAAGGTTCTCGGCAATTGCAATGTTTTCCTTGCATGTCCGGACATCACTGTTTCTTTCAATATCAATGATGCATCGAGCTTGTGCTTACGTTTCAGTGGCAAATTAATGAACAGCTCCAAACCATGCCTAATTTCTACAATGAAAATCCAGCTTTATAGTTTAAGGTAGTGATCGCACGATGAAAGCCCCAAAGTCTGTATCCAGTGTTATTTTATCGAAGATATTTACTGAACTGACTGTTGATCTGCTACCTAACATAGAGAAAACAAAGTTCTGGAATTCATTTGTGGTCTACGGATATCAAATATACTTTTGCATGTAAACTAGACTTTCTCCCGGGGCTTGTGTCGAGATTCAAAGTTCATCGAGTCGTATTTAATTCATTGTCATAATGCAGCAGCACAAGTCTTCGATTGTTTTGAAGAGCGAGGCTTTATGGTTTCTTAGAAGAGTCTGAGAAAGACGGATTTGGTAAAATTTATATTAGCTTATAGTAAATTCATTTCTGATTATTGTGATGGTTTAATTGTCAATTCTAACAGCTGCATTCTTTGTGGACTTAACAAGAGGGTAGAACCACGATCAATTTTACGTTTCAATTTCTTACAATAGAGACGGATGAGGAATGAAGGGAATTTCTTGATGCAGCAACAATATTTGTTTTGGCGTTGTTTGATACAGCAACAAAAAAGAAGAGAGAGAGAGAGTCCTGTACACCGTCATCTAGAGTTAGTTTGGCCAAGGACATTATAAGCTTCAAACAGAGGATAGGTAACACCTATAATCTTCAAGTTGGCTCTGCTTCGACGATAATTTGTTCCATTATTTTCACCATCGAACGAGCCTCGTTGACCCCTGTCCGTTATCCGGTTTCTCGTTGCTCTCTTCAAAGAATAAACTTAACTCTCTACCATCATATGTTAAGGTTGCCACTCTGTATGTCCTCAACAAGTAGAAATCCCTATAATCGTTCCAGAGCAGATTCCATTCCATCAAATGGGCATCAGTTGAGGCTCCGCCACTGTCTGGTCAACTATTGGAGTCTTTTGATGTTGATTTCGTAGTTGTCCACAAGCTGCACTCGCGTCGAGCCCGCGTGTCTGCCGAACGCTGACAGTTATTCTCTTTGATTCAAGTGCTGCCACAAAAGCCAACACCTGCCAATAACATTGCATAGCAACATCGATTGTGTCAACTTCCTCAGCAATCAACATAAATCAGCATATTTGGGATGAGAAATCTGGAGCTCACGGTTTTCTTGTAGGGTCTTCTATATTCAGAACCTTCGATCGGATTGAAAGGGATCAGATTCACATGACAACCACGACCACATGATGTATGAAGCAGTTCAGCAAGTTCTACTGCATGCTCTGTTCCATCATTTATCCCAGCTGCATCATATAAGAATGAAGAAATACAGTAACACAGCATTAAAGTAGCTTAATAAATCAGTAGACATCCAATTTTAATATAAACGTATAGGTTTTTATTATTTAATTCAACCGAAATACTTTTTGATTAGATTTAATGAATTTATTATTATAGTTTACTTTGGTTTTTCTTTTTTCCAAAATCAGTTTGAATTAAAAATTAAAAAATTAATTTATAATGTTTTCATTTATAAAAATTGATATATGATTCTATTCTTTAAGTTCCAACTAAAAAGTATAAAATTTTACTCTAATACCTTATACGATAAAAGGAATTACTTAGTCCTTTGTATTCTCATTGAAAAAAATAAACTCTTTTGGCTTAGTTTGATTATGAAAATAAAACAAGAAAAAACTTTGATTTATCATAATTTGATTTTGTGAGTTTTGGTTTGAAGCGAATGAACACCCTGTATAAATGTAAATCATGTACCTAAAAGTGTGTATTCGAAGGTTACTCTGCGTCTAGTTTCAGAAAAATAATTCTTGCAGTCATCCAAAAGTGCATCCAATGGGTAAGACTTTGCACTGGGGACTATTGTTTCCCGAAGCTTCTGGTTAGGCGCATGCAAGCTGAAAGCACAAAATCAATCAGCAATCCAAAGAGACTGAAACGTAAATAAGCTCAGTTTCATACAACTTAGCTATATAAAGCTAGTGTGACATAACAATAAGAACAAAGTACTATGACACCAACAGCCAAAATGTATATCTCAACTATTTAGAGTCCACTAAGTGAATTTTTTATCTACTATTGAGCTCTGTATAAGATCATATTATTAGTGAAAGGTCGACTAAACCTCTTTTAATTTATTCCTTTTAGTTGCACAGTTGTTCTGTTTAAGCTGAGACCACTGTTACAAGCCACCAGTTTTCAAAATCTATACTACATGTAAGGGATTCTATAAATTGCAAACTTATGCAACTTAGCAGTCACAATATATATTATTCAGCAATTGCAACTAAAATGTAAGTTTAATTATCAATTATGTGATAGATGTTCTAAGAACTGAGTAAAATATCCATCATATGAAAACATGTGAGCACACATTTCTGCTAGTATTGTTTAGATAATTCTGCTTATTTTAAGGTAACATATTATGTATATTTAGCAAAGACATTTTAGATTTGCTTGGAAGTATTGATAACTTTACCTTCTATTTCATGTACTTCCCTGAATCATCCTTAGCTTATTACAGGTTATGAATTCAGCAAACTTAGCAACATAATACATAAAAATCTTCACCCTAAATTAGCAAGATTCTCTTTAATATTTATAGTTTTATACTCTTTTAACTTTCTCAATCAAGTAGTTGGCCGCTTTGCATTGCATGGGATTTTTGTTTTCGCTTGCACCTTTGACTCTTCTGTAGCTCCAATTAGCACAACTTACCAGTCATCTTTAAATACTTCTATACCATCTTTAGTTTTTTTTGTAATTTTTTTTATCACCAATCAAAGCTAACACAAAACCAATGTAATAATAAACCTAAAATTATTTTATATATAAAAAAATGTTTTAATGTCTTTAACAAAATAATAATACTAATCAATGCTACAGCATGCAATACAGGCATATACCATGAATAATGTAGTATTTTTTTTTTTGCCAGGCCTGCAACGCTGAGATGTAGTTCAACTGTAAAGACAATTAATAATAAAGACTTCTAGGGTTCTTTCAAAGGTAGACAACTTCTCCATCTTAAGGAAATTACATACAAATTAGGGTTGATTGTTTCAATTGTACCTCACCGCCAAGGTAGACTGGAGCTTGTGCTGAGCGAGCATCTTGATAGTGTTTGGTACACCAACTGTTGATATTGTCATCATCCTTTGCCCAATTTGTATGTCCTAGAGAGATTCCAAAATTGTATTAGAGCTAAGCAACATACAGCCAATCTAGATATGTACTGAAACTGTACATTTTGGAACTAAAAAAATATTGTGATTGAACTAATAAAATGAAGAGAACTAAAATATGTCTAAGGAATCACATTTAGTTTTATTTAATGATAGATAATTTATCTAATGTATTGGTTATTTCTCATTGCCGTTAACTGTAAAGTCAATAACAAAAGGACCAAACCTTATTAAGGCATGTGTGTGCTTCCAGAACCGACCTCAGGTTTAACATAGGTTCACCCATTCCCATGAACACAACATTTGAGACCCTATGTTTGAAGAGATCTTCAATGGCTAACACCTACATCCATAACGTAGTCAGCTAAAGTTCAATAAGCAAGCTCTAGAAATATTTCTCGAGATAAATTACATAGAGCAAAGCCAGATCAGGGAAACCTGCTCAACAATCTCATGCCTTTGGAGATTCCTTGAGTAGCCACCCTTTCCAGTAGCACAAAATGAGCAACGCAAGGGGCAGCCGACCTATGCCATTCAACAACGCAAAATGAACAGAAGAAAACCTTGAACACAGAACAGAGTCTCTTGATCCCGATGTTGAACACAGAACCAAGGAAACAACATGAAGATGAACCTTATACCTGTGATGAGACACAAGCAGTTAAGCGGAGGGAACCATTGTCATCTTTAACAGGTATTCCTACAGTTTCAATCAACCTGTTATCTTCCAACTTTATAAGAATCTGCAAGTTCCAAATGAGAAGCACAGTCAACAGAAGATACAACGCGAAGAACACTGTAACCTTGAGAATTCCGTAATACTTGAGGTTTAATTGAAGAGTTCGAATGACTTGAATACGAGTTGGTTAAATTCAAAATTGAAGGGGAAAGGGAATAGATGAAGGCATTGCCACCTTAAGAGTGCCATCAGCTGCAGAAACTACATGATGAGCGGGGGATCTCCCAACTCTCCACCCAGCTTCCTTTAGACTATCTCGAAATGATTGAGGCACTGGATACAATACAACCAAAACAAAAACTTTGGGAATCAGAAAAATGTAAACTGAGATCATTTCAACCAAGACGCTCACAGTGGCTGAAGTCCTGGATTTCCTTCGCCTTGATTTTGTACAGTTGATCATGCATCTGCTTCCCTCGATAACTTTTCTGCGAAAAACGACCGACAATAAGGAAACGAAAATACAACGAAGTTTCACAGTGGGGAATAAAAACAAACAGGAAGCGGGCTTCGACTCAGCGTACCTGACCCAAATCGAGGGCTAGCTGGCGGAGTTCCAACTCGGACAAGCCGAGGAGGATACGGGATTCAGATTGAACCAAGCGCACCGGAGTAGGAGAGGCGACGGTGGCGGCCGCGCGGAAGCCCAGGACGCGAGCAAGCGGGGCGGAGTGGTGAAGGACGGCCGCCATGGCTGTAGCCTAATGAACGAAGAAAGGCATGCGGATAACTTATGGACTTGTGAGGGATGACTCATTTTGGGCTTCGATTGGGCCTTGTAAGTCTAATTTAGGCCCAGTTCCTTGCCCTTATGTGGAATTCAATTTGGACAACTAGTCCCGGCCCATATGCATTTTTTTTTCTTCTTCTGTGTTTTTTTAATCTAATCAAATCAAATATAGTATTATAATCATAGCCCCGGGTAATGGTGCGATGGTTAAGTCTTCCAATAGATAATCAAGGGATCTAAGGTTTGAATTTTAGTTACGGCATATTACAGGAAATTTTTCTTCCAATGATAAGCGAACCTTAGAATATTGGTCATTTGGATGGACCTCCATTAGCGTTTCCCGATTTATCCTGGTAGTCGGTGGGAAATTTTCATGGGACTGGGGGTAGCCGGTGGGAAATTTTCATGGGACTGGGTCGATCACCTCAGGTCCGACGTCACGTGACCCGATTAATCATTTTTTTTTTATATAATCATATTATTCCCTTCCTTGGATTTTTATAATATTGGTGTGTGTATATTTAGCGGTGCTTGACTGCTTGTCGTATGAAATCAGTAAAAGATTCTACCT
>JBBUKS010154652.1:0-24735 GCA_038050645.1 Hedychium gardnerianum
ACGTGGTGCTGGTCTGGCAAGAACAGCACCAACGTGGTGCTGGTCTTCCTAAATGAACACCACTATCTATACAAAGGCATGGACTTGTTTGGATCATTGTTGAGAAGGTCTAAAAGTAGTAAATGAGGGTATATTTGGACTCTCCTGTCCCATTTAACCCACAGGACTTGGAATGTGTTTGATTTGAGCTCTCTAGGTCCATCAATGGGTTTTAACCGAAACCCATTGATGGATTTAGGTTACTTGGATTTCTGAAAACTTGTCATGATATGGACGATATGAGTGTGGAGAAGTTAGAGATGTTGTGAAGTCATGGTTCTGAGTATTTTACGAGAAGTTATAGTTGTGTGCCACGTGGCACGTATTATAGTGCTGGTATCATAATATCAGCACCAGAGTGGCGCTGGTTTTCTCATATCAGTACCACTGTGCCAATGACATTATATATTATGCTTGGCTTGACAGTAAATTGATCCCTATGATAATTCAGTTTAAATTTTATATTTCATACATAAAAATCTTCAATACTCGATTAACAACATTATTATTAACACCAAATCAACTATATCACAAGTATTTGATTACATTTTTTACAGCGCGACATTTACTAAAATTGGTACAAATACAATATAGAAATCACATAGGATTGATGAAACCATAGCTCTGCTATATTTTACAAATACAGATATACAAGTAACATAAGTACACAATATTAGATTTACAATCCCTACCCAAGTTTTCATGTTACACCATAATGGCTAATTAGACTGCACATATTGAGAACTTGTCCCTTAAAATTGATATTGATACATCTATTCTAAATTTTTTTATGTCATCTTGTTTGAACTCCATCTTCAGATCATATAGCAAGCATCTAATGTATTGCATCACAAAGAAGCCACAATCATTATTGTAAATAACATGAGCAATTTAGTAATTTAAATTTAAAGTAAATTGACATATTCACATTGATTATCTTATACTTAGCTTCTTGTTGTGGACAATCAAGTGTCACACAGATCCATTTGTTAAAGGGATGGTGATATTCTAAACCAGGATGAATAGCAGCAAGTTTTTCACGAGAAAATTTTTTAAATTCGCATACCTATAAGAATGAAATGGAAATACTAACATAAATTATAATTTATACTGCAATACTAACATAAATAAGAATATTGTATTTTCACCAATGCTTCAAAATTTGACGATGATTTACCATTATGTTCAAGAGAGTTGTAATGATTGAAAGTCCTTGCTTTTGTGTCGATAGACAGCAAGTGAAAGTGTGCATAACATGTGGTAATAGGTATAAAAATATACCTAACCTCTCCCTCTACCATATCAATTTTTATGATTTGTGTCATGACAGTCTTCTATAAAAAAAATTGATGTTGACTGCAATTGTGCAAAGACATATAGAAGTAACTAATTAATGTAACATATTCAACCATTATATATTATCCGATAATTTAAATTCCTTACACTGAAGCTGGTTGAAACATATATAGAGTTGTTGTATGACCTACTAGATGAGGAGACTCTCCTAAATAGAATTGAACAATACGTTTCAATCAACTCCCCTCTTATAAAAATATTAGCATTTACACCAGATAATAAGGAAGACATGGTTAAACAAAAAGGTGTTTCCTCCCAAACAAGTTTTGTAGTAGGTCTGCAAAGAAGATCACTTACTTTCAATAATATAAATAAATATTATAACCTGTGAATTTTTAAAGTTGTGACAGAATTAAATTAACTATATAATGAGGGGTGGAACTACCATACTTTATTTTTTCCAATGTATTTAACAAGTAGGCCACATCTTCATCTTATTTTTTCTTCTTGAGAGTTTTAAATTATTTCTTGACATACTAGCATAAACAAAACAAAAATAGTTATTTAAACAAACTAGATGATATGTAAATACAAACTTACTGCAATGACTTGCAATCTCATCTTGTTAAGTTTGGTAATTCTTTCAACCTCTTTCTTGGCCTTTTTTCAAAATTTCCTTCAGTAATTGAGATAATCTCTCCCTTTTCTTGTGAATCATACATATCAATTTTTTCTTTTCCCCGGTCAAGAACATCTTTTTCTCCTTCTCCTGTGATGCTTTCAGAAGGCTTGCAGATTTCTATCTTGCTTCTCTTCTTCTGAGGTAAAAGCTGGAACCACATAGGACTATCAATAGTAATATTCATGTAATCATAGCGACTTCAATCACGTCCTCTCCTAGTCCTTGTTCTAACATGTTTAGGATGAGGATCCATTACAGGGTCGCTTGATTCAGCCAAGATGTCATATTTTTCTATTATTCCAAGTAATTCTTTCACCCTTTCATTTAGTTGCATATTCTCCATTGTTAGCTCCTTGATTCGGTTTTGAAAACTAATACAATTAGGGCATTCACTATCACTTGGGCAGCTGGCTTCTATATCATGTACTAGTGAGGTCTCTAATGGATGTGAGTATCATCGAGGTCCGGAAAGTTTTCGACCAATATTTTTTCAGAAGGGGTAGGGATTAGTTCACTAATAACCTATCAATTTTTAAATAATTATTTAGAAACTACAAATGATAGTTAGGTGATAGTCTTTGATATTTACCTCTTCAGGTGAGACTTGGTCAAACAAAGCTCTCACCTTACTAATATGTGGAGTATATTTTCACTTATTTATTCTTGCACCTTCAGTATTATATGGTTTCTAGATTAGGACATGCTCCAAAAATCATGCCTTCTTCATTATACGAAATCTAAAATACATAATAATCATATAAAAATTTACATTTACTAGTAAAAAAAACTTACAGTCAAAAGATCAGCAAATCTCTTTAGGTATGGAACTGAAGTGCTCGTTTGATATATTTGACTAGAACAAAAATGATCCCCGATGGTAAGTAATTGAGGAGCAATAAATTGATGAATCGCTTCAACCCAATTGAATCTACCTAGATTTTTCAAAATCGTCTACAATATCTACAAAATCTAACAGAACCTTATATGTACTAGAAGAAAATAACACACAAATAAATAAATATATATATATATAATGTATAATTTACAAAATATTAAAATATCATCATCTACTTCAACTCTATGAGAATAGCACAACTCCTCAATTCTTGATCTAGTAGGCTCTTTTTTATTAGAGAAGTGAGTAAGAGAGAGGTCACCCGATGTATTAGTTGAGTTCATAGGAATGGAAGCACCTATATCTGAAATACTAAACAACAGAGATACATCTCCTCTAGTGAAAGCAACTGGGACACCTGAAATTTTAAAATGCTTAATTTTCTATTATGTGCTTCTAACTTTCACAACTAGAAAATGTACTTGAAAATATAAAGGTTTGAGATGATGAATCCCAACTTTCAAATATATTCATCAGTAGACCACGAATTTATCGAATATTTTGTATGTCAAAAAAAATAACAAAAGGGGACTGTTTAATGATCACTTTGTATTGATCGTGTAAATGAACAGAACCACAATCTTATCCTTTCATTGTTGGACGGCCAAAAAAATTGTTAAAGTGACCTAAAACACTGGTCCATTGGAGTTTATGGCCAACATTAACTGATGACAGGAATTAATCAAAATATATATTATTAACATAAATAAACAAATGTACATATGCATAAATAATGATTCTAATATGTTCATTGATATAACATTATTTTTCTGAAATTTATATTTTTTTTAAATAGGGTGGTGCTGGTTTTTGAAAACCAGTATCACATTTGTGCTATTTTTAAAACTAGCACCATCATGTTCAAAATAGTCCAGACTTGCTATTAGGGTGGTGTTATTTTTCGAAATCAAGTACCAAAGTGAACGGCTACTTTTTAAACATCTAGTTCTTAAAAACTACGATGGGTAAAAGATAAACACTCAACATACGTTTGTAACACCTTCTTGCGTCATTCTAAAACACGAGTATAGAAAAGGAGAGCAGGAAGATGACCAGTATAGTTTCGACGAAAATCCTAAACTCACTTGTCGCGAGCTAAGAGTTGAACAAGATTACCTGTGTCTAGGGTTGAAATCGGGGGAAGAGAGGATTGAAAGAGAGGCGAAGAGGAATTAGGGCTTTAGTTTTAAGGAAGATGAAGAGACAGGGCTCGCGAAGGGAGAGAAAGAGCAAAAAAAAGCCCGCGCGAAGGAAGAAAGAAGGAAAAGACTGGATTAAAAAATTCTGATTTTGGCCAGGTCAGGTGTCTACGTAAACTGTCGTCCACGATCGCTCATATAAGAGTGTGTAGGATATTAAAACTATATATATATATATATATATATGAGAAAAATAAATATTATTCTAATTTTAAATGAATAAAAATATATTAGTGCCCTAATTAAAAAAGTTTATGTTATGATAATCTTATACATGACACACTTTGTTCATTGACAATCTCACAAAAGTCGAATTTTTTTTTAAAATTACAGAATAAAGGGCTCTAATTCTCGATAAGTATGACCTGTCAGCTTCTCCGGAACATTCCAGAAACTGAATTCATCTCCCCCTCGTTCTTCCTTGTCGAAAAAAACACAGCAATGTGATTTTTTTGACTTTATGAAACAAATAAGGACGCAGCGAAAATAAGTTGTCCCATCACAAGACAAAGAAATAATTAAACTATCTGAATATAAAATTATTTTTATGTATTTATTTTTGCTCGTACTAATGCTTGACTTGACTCTTCCTTCTTCTGCAACTAATTAAGCCAATAATTTCAGTTATTATAATATAAACGTAATAATCAATTAATAATTACATCACAATCAGCTCTGTTGGCCAATAGGATCCCTGATTTAAATCGCACCCCACCAACTGCCGTTATCCTTCCGCCACGCGGCTAATGCTGAGCCACCAATTCCACTACAGTTCGGTTAGAAGCATACCGCAGTCCACCCTATTTTTTAATAAAATAATAAATTAAAAAAAAATCTTTTTATGTATTTTAGAAAATGATGTTTATTCGTTTTAAATATCTTCGTTATTATCGCAAGTCTCTTTCTTCATCGAGTAAAATCCAATGGCCGATACTCGGTAAACACTTCCGGCAGCTGCTTGTGATTGGGTTAGAAATAAATCTTTGTGGGTCCATTCTGAGCGATGACGCTGGTACGGTAATGGGTAGATTAGAGGATATTGCGGTGGTGACGCACTTCAGATCGTTTCGGACCGTTTGGGGGTATAAATGGCGAAACGAGGTGCCCTCTCCCAGCGCCAGCTAAGTTTGCCGGCGGCGATGGCGAGGGTGCACCCTAAAGGCGTCGATCTGGGTGAGCCTGGTGCGGTAGCCTGCATCGAGGGCGAGGAACCGGCGCCGGAGGAGAACGGAGCGGCAGCCTCTGTGCTGCTGACCGTGTGGCGGCGGTCGCTCCTCTTCAACGGGAATGGGTTCGCGGTGTTTGATGCCAAGGGGAACTTGGCGTTCAGAGTCGATAACTACGCTTCCGGGAGCAAGAAGGAGGTGGTGCTGATGGACGGCGACGGCAAGCCGCTCCTCACGATCCGAAGAAAGGTATGCGGTATCCCCTCAAAGAGGGCTAGGTTTTCTCCCCCAATTCCTTGTTGATTCCCGACGATTTTTTCTGAAATCAGATCCATAACCTCAATTGCTCTGGTGCTTGGAACTCCTCCTGTGCAGAAGCTAAGCCTAGGAGAGCAGTGGATGATCTACGAAGGAGAGGGCGATGCCGAACCTCGGTTCGTGGTGAAGAGGCACGTTAACCCTCTCCATTTCAGGGCACCGCTGGCTCGGGTCACTCCCTGTGCTTCCGGCGCCGAGTCGCGCCGCGCCTACAAGATCGAAGGCTCCTACTCACAGCGCCGCTGCGCCGTCCTCGACGGGGAGCGACGACCATTGGCGGAGATCAAGAGGAAGGAGCCCGCCAACGGCGTTTCTTTCGGGCTCGACGTCTTCCGCCTGGTCGTGCAGCCAGGCTTTGATGCCTCAGTGGCGATGACCATTGTGATGCTCCTCGAACAGATGTTTGGGTCTCGACCGCCGTTGCTGAAAATTGGCAAGGCGTTTTGATTGACATCAATGTTAGAGCGTGTCGACTCTCGGCGTCCATGGCATCAGGAGATGAATGATGGAGGGTTCTGTTCCTACAACCCTAAGGAGTTGGGGCATTGTTTTCTTTGGCCATTTGTTGTGCTTGTTCATATATTAGAAAGATGAAACATCAAATTTTATGCGTGGCGATCAAGGTGGCAAAAAGCGAAATGCTCACCCTCAACACCCTCGTCAGTCCGTCTTAGGATCAACACGGAGGAGATAAATCACGAAAATTAATCTAGCTAGCCCGAACAATGACCAATGCATGGGAGATGACACAAACCTGACTATTAGCCAGAATTTGAACCTCAGATCTCATGGTGACAATATTTCATGCACTAGTCATCAGTCCATTCCGTAAGAACTAACCCGATCAAAGGTCTAGGTGTAGTGTTGTTGGGCATCAAATCCACAAATTTTGCAACAGTAGATGTTGTCATTTTTTTAATAAGAATTCTTGAGAAATAAAGTAATTAATCTTATAACCATGATGCATCTGTACCCAAAAGATAACGACAATAGACTGATATCAAAAGTAATCCAAGTTCTACATAACAACAATATGCATCCTTCAAATAAGAAACACGATCGTCACTTGTCAATCAACTACACTTGATATTAGCAAAGCTAAATATTTTTGGAAGCTACAAGCCTTCGGGCTGGTAAAGAAAGAACCGGAAGAGACCAAAATATCAATTCCTACCGTGTCTAAGCATCATCACAAACTCCATTAGTACATTTACAATAAGTTAACTCCATTTTTCCAAATGAAACATAGAAAATGTACATCCAACGGCAGAGAGCTACATGGTTATCACACAGACTGTGTTTCTGTTTCGCATGTCCTCTTGTTGTGGCCAATGGCTTGGCACTTGCTGCAACGAAGAGGTCTTTTAATTGCAATCCTTGGTTCTTCTGGCTTTTCTTTTGGTCGGCCAGCAAGCCGGCGGGCACGGAGGGAACATGCACCCGGAATATGAAAAGGGTCGGAGCAAACCGGCATACCAACATCAGGTATCGGATTGATGGACAATGAGTAGGCTATGCGATAGCACTCACTTGAGAAGTATTTGGAGCAGTACTCATCTATGCATCCATTAGTGTGCTCCATTACAGCAAGTGCATGGATACAAGGCAAGCCGCTCACCTGCCACCTTCTGCATGTGCATTCCTTGGTTTCAGTGTTGACGACATTAGTTGATTCATCACTTACCTCAAACACGGTCCCAGTTGGACGCACTAATGCAAAAGAATGGGCTCTGATCATGTCCTCCTGCACCTTCTGATTTGCAGAGGGTACAAGTGCCTCAGTCCAAGTGTTACAGGAGACACGGCGACTATACATCATCTCCATCAAGCTACACCTCAGAGTATCAACTATCTGGAGCACTGATGGTTCAGATCTTACTGATAACCAGTCATTGTATTTCTCCACGGCGACAGACGAGTATTGTCCATATCTCAATCCCTTGAAGAAGGCATCAGACCAGGTCTCAGGTTTTGTGCCCAGAACCCATTCAGCAAGTTCTTTTGACTCACTCCTGATGTTTTCTATGCAATCATTGAACTCGTCCGCTGTATAAGCATAAATAGAACTTCTAAGATGATCAATCATTTTATCCTTCACTTCTTGTGTCAAGGAGCTCTCCATCTCTTTCTGAAAATTTTCAATGAGGTATTGCTCACTGTAACAATGAAAGCCGTCCTCGAACACCTTGGACAACTCCTCTTCCATGCCATTTTGATCATTTGATATGAAGGTTATAGCACGGGATAGAGTAAAAGAAGATTTAAGCTGTTCCAAAAACCAATGCCACGTCTCATTATTCTCAATATCTACAACTGAAAAAGCAACTGGATATATATCATTCTCGCCATCAACTGCAGTTGCAGCTAAAAACTTCAAATGTCTATTTGCTTTCAGTGAGAAAGTGTCAAGAAAAAGAAGGGGGCGGCAACCATGCTCAAAACCATATAGTGAGGCATGAAAGGCAACAAAAAAACGAAATCTTAAATCATCTGATTTGTGCAGTGTTGCAACACTACCTGGGTTGGTCTCTATTATTCTCTCACAGAACCACGAAAGTTGATTGCAAGCCTCCTCAAATGGGTTGTAAAGTTCTTTCTTGGCAATAGATTTCCCACGCCAAGCTTGTGAGTAATTCAAACTGAGTCCATATTCTCGTTCAAGATCATTTGCTATGTCCTTCGGCTTATAGTTAGGTATCTCTCGCAGCTTGTCTTTTATAACACTAGCCACCCATCTTTGAGATGCAAGCTTATGACTTTCTTTAGTAAGTTCCTTTCCACATGTATGAGTAGGATTTATTTTCTTAATCATGAATTTTTGTTTGGCTGATGACCTAGATGCATGTATTCTCCATGGGCAATCCTCAACAGTGCATTCGGCAGTCACACGAGATTGATCATTTTTAACAAGTTTATACATGAAACTATGAGCAATGGCATACTTGTGCAATGCATCACGGAAATCCTTTGAAGTAGAGAATACCTGCCCCACACCGGTGATTAAATTGTCCCAATCGCTGCATACCTTTATCCGCTTCGCTTCATTGAAGTTGGCTAGTGGTGTAATGTCAGCATTAATCAAGGTACCTGAATCAGCTACATCGCTCCTAATTATCCTACAAATAGAGTTTTGAATCACATGACATGGTTAAAACATTTGCATTAAAACACATTAGACAAAAAAAAATAGAATACCTGCTTTCGCTAATCTTTGTGACATAAATGTCAGTTGTATCTGAATTTGCATGATAAGCAATCATACGCTTCAAGTCTTTATCATTGGATATTGTTATCGGAGTCCGTTTGTTTCTTGGCAGGAAGTACTTAATTGAGAAAGGTTCATCATTGAAGTTAAACATAGACGCTATTTCTGACTTCAAATCTTCCAGAGACATTTCACTGTCAATATCAATTGCATGTGCTTCACCGCCGGAATAAGACATGGATCCATCAGTATTTCTTACAAATTCACCTCCAGATTGGCAAACAGTTAAAATTTTCTCACTTGCCATTATGTGGATAATTCTACTGTTACTTCAGAAATCTGAGTAACTGCTGGAAAAAGTAGCATAAAGTGAATCAGACCATGGTTGAATTTAATTAGCATAAAGAGAAAAAATCAGTATCCATATAAAAAGAAATTATTAAAAATTCAATGACAATCCAAAAAAAATTATGAGAGGACGTCATTTATTATTTTGCAAAAGATAGAGAAATTGTAGAGATTTAAGTAATTTTTTAGATCCATAAAAGAGGAAACACGAAAAGTTCTTGTTGGTGAAGGAAAGGTAACATTCTTTTATAAACAATATAATAAATAGCCTACGGAAAACTTGGCTTTAAGGACGCCAAAATATAATAGTTTAGAAATCATATATTTGCAAGTATTATTAAATTGAATGAGGATAAAGAAGTTCTCGAGGAAAATGGAAGTAAAGTATAGGTAATAACATTCCTGTTGAATTTCAGAAGATCCTATGGTACCAAGATATAATATTTTTTTTAATAAAGTTCTAAAAAAAATTGAAATTATGAAGATATATGATAAATGACAGGAATTTTTTTTGCATTTATTTATAAGAAATAAGTTGTACACAATGTCCTAATTTCATTGGAGTAAAGTTGATAAGTTATACCATGAAATTTGCAGAAAAGCTTAATGGGAGGAGATTAAGAGACAACAAATATTTTGTAAATCAATTTGAATCAATTTGGTTTTGCATCTGAAAGATCAACCATAGACAATAAACAATTAACAAAAAAGAGGCAGGATGATTTGCATATGTTATTGTGATAATACTAGACAAGCTACACAATTAAATTCAAGATCAAGCTCCATGTTGCATATTATTTACCCTTTATATATATTATTTACAGACAATATTATAATAATATATGAGCGTGTAAATAAATTAAATTCGAAAAATGAAAAACATTGCAAACTTAAAAATTAGAACAGTAACTAAATAAATAAAATATAATTTCAATGATAAGAAAGAATTAAGGAAACAATTAAGATAGATGAATAAGAAATTTCTATCAATGGGAAGGATAGATCTCTTAATCTAATGTCGATTGAAAGGCAATATCGATGAATGACATTAATAGGACAGAATATAGCTAAAAAATGATCCAAGCGAACTCATATGTGGTTGCCGAGGAATTTCAGCCAAAAGACTACATCAAATATGTGATATGCAATCTGTTTAGGCGGTTCGAGCCTTATATAGGCCAGGTGGATGCATATGCAAGATGGGCGAGCCATTTATCCAATTTAAACAAGAAGAAAATGATTTAGTTCAATTGATGATCCAGAAACTAATGAAGAAATTTTTTATGATTTTCTCCAAAAAAAAAAAAATGGATCAATTTTTATGATTATGAAATACTAAACCAATTTTTTAATGTGCTAGTACTTAGCTTGTCAATGTTAACTTGAGCATTTGTTTTGCAAGTGATAAACACTATAGATGTTAATTATATGCATTACTAATAAATATAATATTATATGTTGCACATTAGATGATGGTTGTATATTTTTTTTTCTAATAGAATTATGAATCAGATGAATTGACTAGTACATACATCAGTTTTTTTACTAATATTAATATTCTTAGATTTTTTTTCATTTTTTAAATATTGACTGCATATCCCTCTACCTCCTACGCACTGTGTAGTTGATACCCAACACCTTGAAACAATTTTAAAAGCTTAGGTACTAAGCAGGGAACTTTAGTATTTTTCTTTTTAAAAAAAAATATCAACTGCATATCTCCCACCACCACCACCCCACCCATATCCCTTCCTATGCACTATACAGTGAGTTGATACCTAACACCTCGAAACAGTCTTTAAAAACCTCAGTACTAAGCAAGTGACTTCATGAATTAAGAGCATTGATCAATTAGTGCATAACACACAAATAATTAATGCAATAGAAATGGAAAGAGTTGGTAGAAAGGATAAAGTAAAAAATTATCCAAGAGCAATTGGGTGTAGCTCGTATATATGATAAAATGAGGAAAGAGATTGTGGTAGTATAAACATGTTCAAAGATAACTAATAAGTTCTATAGCTAAAGTAATTAAATCAATGTCAAAGGAGTAATTTGTTGTGTGAGACTAAGGAAAACTCTAATTAATATAACAAAAAACATTTAATTGATCTTAAATATTATCAGTAATATAATTTTACAGAAAGTTCAATGGAGCATGGTTGTCAAACTCAATTGATCCCAAAAGAGATTGACCAAGTTAGATCAAGCTCGGTTATAGCCTATTATATTAAGGCTAATTGATCAGCCATGTCTTGAAGGATCATCCAATTACAAGGAAAAACACAAATCACGGAGATTGAATTGGGATCAGCAGAGTTGGATCAAGATCGATAGTAGCCAATTCAATCAAGGTTCATTTCTCAGGCATCTTAGAGGGACCATTCAATTGTGGGAATAGCAAAAATTGCTTAGATTTGTAACAGAAAATCTATGACATCATATCAAGGTAGCAAGGAGTCAATGATTTTTCAAAATCGATTTATTTGTCGCCTACCTGAACGATCCAACCTGGAAATATTTTCTGTTGAAAGACAACCTGATTCCAAGAGAATTGAGCCTCTACTTCCACAGACAAAATTACGCAAGGTGATTGTTGTGAGCTTAGGACCTGCGGAGTGGAGATCTAATACATAAAACAATTAAATGCAAATGATGCAAAAACTGCATACCAAAGTATCATTCTGGAGTATCATACAGAAGGAGCATTTAGCTTGATATAAAAGAAATGATTGTATTGACTTATAAAGAATGAAAAATTAAGAAATTTTACTTCTACAATACTGGTATTTAATGAAATATAAGATACATTATTCTCTGGTTTTTTTGACAATGTATTTTGATATCTCATTCATTAAATATAAGACACATATTCTTTGTTGTTTTATTACTTTTTCATTATTTTGAAAAAATGTTTAATTTTTCTGCCCATTCCGATCCCACCAGTTCAATACGGTCCATACCTAAAATTTCATAACATTCAATATCAGTAGCTATATTGAAAACCATGCGATCAATAGGGAAAGTCCATATACTTGATCCTAAATAGTTGGCAGGAACAAAGATTGGTGATGGTGATAATAACAATACACAAAATTTATTTCTTAGAAATTCATTTATTAGTAGTAAAAAACATCCATCAAGCGATATAAATAAGACTTCATGTCCAAGAAAGGGATCAATTGGAATCATAGAGGAAAAAAGTGAATTGATGGTGTTCAATGAAAAAATACACTCAACATACTATGTTAAGGGTGCCACAGTTCATAGACATAATAGGGCTTAGTGCCTCATTTATCTCTTAGATTGCACGCTTGGGCGTAAAAGGATAGAGCCCAATGGCGTAAAAGGATTCATATAGCCGACCCCACATAGTGGAATAAGGCTTGATTGTTGTTGTTGTTGTTGTATTGCACGCTTGGGCGTAATCACAATTAAAAATATATAATCAACACTATGAGGATTGACTTGGGTCTTGAGCTAAGTTCTCTTGGTTAGAGATGTTGGATACACAAGTCATTGCCCAGTATTGCCATGCCCCTTCCTCTTGTTTATTTGTTCTCATCACGTTTTCATCACTCACTGCATAGTCCTCCATAAATGTTTTAAACCAACAGTGTTAGTGGAACCATTGTCCAACACAATGATTCTCATTATATCCTTGGCATTCAAGATTCTTCTCTCACAGGGAGGATAGTCAACTCACATCTCCACATCCAAATGAGAATGATACAACTTATTCAACAAGGCAAAATGCAAATATCATTGTCTAAAAGTTTTCTCAGCCATGAGAATTGACCATAGTCATTTCCATGATTTTCCTCCACCATATCAAGATACTAGATTTTCTATTATATATGTCCTCATAAGCAAATTTCATTTGCAATTATCAAGCCTATATTTTTATTTAAAATAGGATAGTCATTTGGTTAGATAATAGTTTTTCACTCTCTAAGGTAAGCGAGATGAGTATTATACCCTTCACTAATCTCAAAATTCAAAAGCATCAAAGCAAAAAAGTCTTAGAAAGCCAATTTTTTTTATCTATTCTTGAAGATTCCTGTAACGTCATCCAATCATAGCAACTTTGGATACAACAATACCATCCCTCTCCAAGGCTTTGGCAAGTATAGTTTGTGCTTCCCTAGCTCATGCATCTGCAAGCACCTTTTCTTTATTTAAATGTTGTTCATTCTATTGGACAAGATTATAGAAGTGATGAAAGTGGTCGTTGGATAGACTCATTTTCAGTATATGTTTGTTATCACAATCCTTTAACATATAACTCTTGTCGTCATCGTCATATAATTTTGCTTCAGCACCTATAAACATTACTGTTAGCATAATCTAAAGAAAGAATATTTGATCATTGAAAATCATAAACTTGGATCCAGTAGAAGACAAGGTGCACTATATGTCTGACAAATGGACTTGTAAGTCGCTTAACAAATTTTCTACTTGATAATCCAGGCGTAGCTTCTTTTTTTTGAGATCCATTGATACGTCAAATGCAGTTAAAGGTGCAAACAAGATATTCAGTTACTCCATACATACTGGAAGATATTAGTAAACAAAATGTTGCTGAAGTTGTAACAGACAATGCATCTAATTGCATATCACTTGGAAGATCGTTAGAAGAAAAGAAAGAAAAAATTGCTTGTCTCCTTGTGCTGCACTATTTAGATTTGATTGTGCCGAAGTTAGTAAAATTCCAACATTTTATACTATTACAAAAGCAAAGCAAATCACAATGTTTATTTACGTCACACCTTGGTTCTCAATTTACATAAGAATTTGAGGGAGGTGATATGCAAGACGTGTAGAAACCAGAGTTACAATGGCATACTGCAGTATGTAAAAACAAAGATGGAAAAGAAAATTGTAATTAGATCTATGTTTGCTTCTGAATTATGAGTTAAACTTCCTTTGCAACCCAATATAAAGTGAAAAAGTAAGATGTGATACCATGGGATTAAAGATTCTAGAAAAGCAATGAAGTTTTGTTTGGAATGTGTGACTCCACTTGTGAAAGTGTTTCTAAAAAACTTGTGAATGGTAATGCCAGAACGACTATGAGATGCATTTAGTTTGGGTAGAGCATCCGAACAAATTGTAAAGAACTTTGATGGCATTGAATTTGTATATCAATTTTTGAACATGCAGCAGCCTACTACATAATCCTTGGTATCCATTTTGAATTCAATGCTACTTTCTTTTTTTTCATCTACTATGATATTTTATTCACGATATCAAACATACTCTAAAATTTTAACTTATAGGTTTCATTATAAGCCAAATATTAATATTGATTTGTACAAGAGAGAACATATCTAGATGTAGAGACCAGAATAAGAGGAGATCAACTTAAGAAATTCAGGAGTGAAGGGATAGTTGGCATGAGCATGGAAATACCAACAAATGATAGAAAACAATCACGTATGTAAAAAAAAAATCATCATTTAGAATGATTTTTTATGATTTAGCTTTTCTACAGTTTTTTGGTGGAAAAGTTATGGTGAAGAATGTCATAAAAGAGTTATGGTGAAGAATCTCATACAAGAGTGATGGTGAAAATGTCATATAAGAGTTATGGTGAAGAATGTCATACAAGAGTGATGGTGAAAATGTCATATAAGAGTTATGGTGAAGAATGTCATACAAGAGTGATGGTGAAAACGTCATATAAGAGTTATGGTGAAGAATATCATATACTTCAACTACTTTCAGTGGTACTCTATCATGTAGTGCTACCAGGTGGAAAAAGAATGAGTACTTTTTGAGCATACCCATTCTAGGAAGAAATTAATTGAGCATTTCATGAAATATAATCTTCAACTGAAGTTGAGACAAAAAAAAGGTCCAGAGAAAGAGAAATGAGATCCATATGATCTAATTAGTTTGTCAAGTATAGAAGGTGAGTAGAATAATAAAGTTGAAGAATCTTGTCTTCCAAAAGATGCTTCACAGATGGATTCAAAGTTTAGAAAGAGAGGTGTATATCCATAATGATGAACTTATTTTAAGTATTTAGAACTTATAAAAATGTTTATTCTTTATAATCATCTTTAAAATTTAAATGTGAACAATGATAACAAAGGAAAAGGAAAAGGAAAAGGTTAAAGTTGTTGAGAAAGAAACTATTAAGAAACCAAAGAGGAAAACACAATATGAAGAAATGATTATGATAGATGAGGAGGATAATGAAATATCAATTGGAGAGGAAATGGAGCAATTGTGATTCATGTATTTCTTTATATTAGTTACTTTTTTATATTTCAGAAGTGGATTTTGGTGACATTAATCTAAAAATGTCTTTAATTCTTTAAGAATTCATATGTTTGTGGCAATCATACTATTGTGTTAAATAAGACATTTTTACAAATTTTTGTAAAATAGAAACATTTAATTATTTATGTTCATGATTCGCAGAATCACCAAAATGATCCACAACTCATCTATTGAAGCTTGAATATGAAATTGACGACTTTGATTTTTTTCATCAAGTTCTCTCTTTCTTATTCATATTATGTTCTACATATTCTCAAACAAACCTAATTGTGCTTCCAATCCGATAAAGGAATATTTGAATGCAACGCATTATTTATGAACTTTAGACGCTAATTTTAGGGGGTAAAATTGTCAAGGTCTAGATAGCTCTAGTAACATTTATTGAAAACAACATTAACGAAGACATCACCAGTATGATCAATCCTACTAAAATAGATGTTGCAATACACCATCACAAACCGCTGTATAAAGATAGAAATCAGTATGCCTAAAATGTCAAATCACCTCCATCATGAAATCATGTGACTAAATTTTCATTTCTTATGAAGCAATACCACAAAACTCGCCTACATACAAGCTCTACAATTGACAACTCGAGCGGAGACAATAAATTCTGTCTACCCATAGGTAGAAGATCCCTCCAATATCCTGAGATTGCAACTTTCTCCTCCGCAACTTCTTCCTGTCAAACCTTAAAATCTAGTCTCCCACTTGACCTTTATCATAGAGGCCATAAGCCCATAACTTCATATACATCTATTATGGTAATTTTTTCATATGTAATGCTTAGGATAACCAATGGTATGATTTTTTTTTACACTGGATAGGTGAAAGATTGAAAATCAACCCAATCATTTCCTCAGTGTGATTCAATGAGTCAACTTGTTGTGATTTCTAAATAGATTGCATAATATTTTAGTAAATACAAGATTAATTTAACGTCTTTGAGATGGTGGGAGTACTTTTATTGAAAATACAAGGAAAGAATTTAATAGAGAAAAGAAAATATAAAAGTCCATCTCGACATTTTTTATTTTTTTATTAATTTACAATGATTATTAATTTTCTCCAATATTTTATTATAATAAATATTTTATATTATAATAACTTATATTCATTTATAACATTTTACTAAATTCTATAAATTTTTTATTCATTATTCTAATATTTTATTTTTTTTAGTTTCAAATATTTTTGAAAACCTTACATTATATAATATTTTGCAACGTTGTCAACATCGAGATCCTACTCAGGAATGCAAGGTTATTCTATGTATAATTGAAAACAACCTCTTGCAAAAATAAGAGTAAGACTATGTATAATTGACCCATTGTGGTCCGACCCTTCCCCGGGATCCCGTATTGACCGGAGCTCCATGCACCGGGCTGCCTTTATTTTAATATTTTATTTTTTTTAGTTTCAAATATTTTTTAAAACTTTTCATTATATAACATTTTGCAGGGTTGTTAACGTCAAGATCCTACTCAGGAATGGAAAGAGGTTCATAGATCCAAAGCATAAGATCATAAAATCCTATAATTTAGTAAGAATATTCAAAACTATATTTAATATTTATAATTTATTATATCTATTGGTTTACAATATATAGTATTAATACGAATATTTTAAATATTACAATACAATTTTCATATAGTAAATATATGAAAAATACAATATAATTTTTAATATTTCATCTTATATAGAAAGATGCAACTTCTCTAAAGGTAGATCCAGTGTTGTCAAAAGCGAGTGCCTCGCTCGCTTAAGCGCGAAGCAATGTGAGGCGCAAGCCCTGCGCTTCAGAGACTTCAAAAGCGCACGAAGTCTCTGAAGCGCGCGTTTCATTGCACTTCGCCTTAAAGCGTGAGGCATGCGCATTTGTGCTTCAGAGAAGTCATTTTTTTGTTTAAAATTTGCCAGAGTTATTAAATTTTTTTTTTAAAAGTGAAAGGCTTAAAAGCCCTAAACCCGATCAATCTTCTCTCGAGTCTCGCCTCTAGCTCGTTCGCCTCCCGTTCGCTCTCGCCGCCTCTCATCTGCCTGGCCGCCGCCGCCAAGGTGAAAGGCTTAAAGTCCCAAACCCATCTTCTCTCGCCTCTGGCCATCTGCCTCCCGTCGGCCTCTCGTCGTCACCCATCTACCTGGCCGCTATCATCGCCAAGGTGAAAGGCTTAAAGCCTTAAACCCATCTTCTCTCGCCTCTAGCCCTCTGCCTCCTATCCGCCTCTCGCCGCCTCCCGTTTGTCTGGCCGCCGCTGCCAAGGTGAACCTCTGGCCCTCTACCTCCCGTCTGCCTCGCGCCGCCTCTCGTCTACCTGGCCTCCACCGCCGCCGCATCTTTTGTCATTTTCCTCTCCTATTTGCTTCCTCAATATTTGTAATAATTTATTTTCTGTTAATTTTTTTTAGTGTTTTGTATTTTATTTATTTATTTATTTCAATTGTGATTATTATTGATTCCAGTTGTGATTATTATTGATTTCAGTTGTCTTAACCATGTCAAATACAATAATTTCATCAACTCGAAAGGATATTGCTTGGAATTATGCAACATGTTCGGATTCTAAAATCTCAATATTGTCAGTTGTATTTTTGGGGGTAAAATAACAAATGACAGGATTTATCAACACAAGCTACATTTGATTGTGGGCAATAGAAATGTGAAAACTTGTCCGAAATGTCCCGAGCATGTTAAAGAAGAAATTAGAGAGTTCATGCAAAAAAAAGAGTAATTTGAAGAATCAAATGGATGATATTCCTCATTCTGATGATATTGTTGATTTGGAAGATTTGGAAGAATATGAAGATGATCTTCAAACTAAAGTGAAAGGGAAATAACCACTATCCGGTCCGAGCATTCATCCTAAGGTCCAAGGTAAAAAGTGTAAACAAGTTGGACCTATTAATCTTTATTTTATGAAAAATGATAAAATTGTCAAAAAAAGGTATGCAAAAAATAAAAGACAATTCGATGAAAATAAAAAGAAGTTGAGAAATATTGCGGTTGAGAAATTTGCTACATGGATGTATGATGTCGGAATTTCTTTCAATGTCGTTAAATAGTATTCTTTTGAACCTTGTATTGAAGCTATTGGGCAATTTGGATCAGGGATGAAACCTCCATCATACCATGAAGTGAGGGTTAAGTATTGAAGGAGTTGGCAAAAACGAACTCGCTTCTCAATCCCACGAAGAAGATCATGCTAAGTTTGGGTGCACAATCATGGCAGATGGGTGGAAGGATAAAAAGGGTAGGACTCTTATAAATTTTTTGATAAATGGTCCTAAAGGAAGCATATTTGTTGAATCAATTGATGCTTCAAACTATTCTCACACAGCTGACAAGATGTTTGAGTTACTTTCTAACTTTGTGTATCGCATTAGAGAAAAGAATGTGGTTCAGATTGTAAAGATAATGCAAGTTGCAATGTCAGTTAATATTTAAAATTTATGTTACTTTCAATTAAGAATTGGATCATATTTTCAATTTTTTGACTAAATTTACTGTGTTTTTAGGTCATCTTTTGGAAAACTAATTTTCACACTTGTACTAGACTCCCTTACAGCTCATTGTTTAGATTAGTTGCTCGAGGATATATATAAAATTCCTCATCTCAACAAATTACATGAACGGACGTTGATGATGAATGATTAGATTTACAATAGACCACAAGTATTGAACAAGAGAGTTTACTAGACAGAGAGACATGGTAAGAACCACAAAGACACGTTTCGCAACCACCTTTTTTACTTTAAAGCGGTTTCATGTAAAGCAAGCAAATCTGAAAAAGATGTTTACATCTGAAAAGTGGGCAAGTAGTCGATTTTCTAAAGAAGCGGTTGGAAAGCGTGTAGCAGAAGTGATATTGATGCCTTCTTTTTGAAAAAAATATGATTTTGCATTAAAAGTTAGCGGTCCGTTGGTGAAAGTATTGCGGCTAGTAGACGGTGAAAAAAAGTCTCCTATGGGTTATATTTACAAGTCAATGAATAGAGCCAAAGAAACTATCGCTACGTCATTTAACAATAATGAATAGAAATATCATAGCGTTTTTGAATTCATTGACAAAAGATAGAGCGTTCAACTCTATCGACCTTTGCACGCAGCCGGATATTTCTTGAATCCAGAGTTTTTTCACTCAAACCTGACATAGAAAATGATGCAGAAGTGATGGAGGGTTTGTACAAGTGTATATCTAGATTAGTGAGAGGTGAGGATTTACAAGATAAGATCACGAATCAATTGGAAAAATACAAGAAAGCGGGACTTTTTGGTCTTCTAATGGCTATCAGACAAAGAACTTTAAAATCACCAGGTAAATCCATAAATAATATATTGTGCAATATGAATATTGGATGGTAATAAAGTTAATCTTATATGTTTTTGTGCTTCAAGCTAATTGGTGGTCTTCTTATGGTGCATCAACACTAAATTAAAAACATTTGCAATGAAGATTTTGAACCTCATATGCTCTTCTTCAAGCTTGAATGTAATTGGAGTGTTTTTAAACATGTAAGTTATAGTTTTTTTAATACATATTAAAACATTTTTTTGGCGAAAATATGACATGTGAGATAAGATCGATCTTATAGCTTTGTCATAGATGATAGAAATGAATGGTTGTTGGGAAAATTAGAAGACAGTGATAAAGACGATAATGATTTTGTCTTTGAAGGTGAAGATTTGCATTGGAGTGATGTAACACGAGCGTCTAGGGTTGGTGAAAGTGCGTATGGCTTTCGATATCGAAATGCATCTACTTCAAAAGGAGCATCATTATCTGCTTAAGCAAAAAGAAAGCAATCTTCAGCTCGAATTAGTCCTATGAAATTAAAGAAGATACTGATGGATACAAATCAAGCGATGGTGCAGATAGCGTAGATTTCGACAATGAAGATAAAGATGATTATTATTTTGATATTTGATAGTTCAACTATCACATTTTCAAAGACTTTTTATTTATTTTTAGTTTTGTAAAAATATTTTGTTTATTGCACTTTTTCCATAAAGCATGCGCTTCGCTTTGCGCTTTAAGCCCCAAGACCCTAGCTTTTGACAACTATGGGTAGATCATAATTATATGATGGAAGATAATAATGATTAAAAAGAGGTCATCCACTTAAGACTCGACAAGAATCTTATATAATTAAATTTTTTCACAAATGATATGACACAACAAAGTTATTTGCTATAGTAAATATAAAATAGTAAAATATTATAAATATATTCTAATCAAATCCCAAGATCCTATCTAGGAATTATACGAAGACATAGGATCAAATCCTAGGATCCTAAAATCCTAGACCAATTGAGATCCAACTAGGAATCTAAATCTTTTGAGTTAGTTTGGATTGGAGGATCCTAAGAAGGTTCAAATCACAATTTTGACTATCATGATATTTTGTAAGTTTACTCCATCGATGGCATAATATGGTAAAAAAAAACATAAGCATACTAATGGTATGTGTTATCTAGAATAACAAGCATCGATCAACTCTAAAGGCATAATCTCATGATCTCAACTATATGTCAAAATCATTAGCCCTATAAAACTAGTCACAAAGGAATATAAACATTAAAGCCAACAAATTTGGAAATGAAACAAATACCACAAAAAAGTTAAAGAGAGTTTATTTATCAGATTAGAGTTTTTAGCAACAATCAGGCCAATAGACACTTCTCTAAACAGACTACCACTCAAATCCATATACACACAGGGTAAAGTACTCACCAATTATCCTCAACACCAACTAGTAAACCTCATCAGCTTACTCGAACCAAACATAAGGTCCAGCAACTCTAAAGATGAACCAAATATCAATACATGACTACTAGGCTAGAAGTCACTGCCCTTTTATCTTCAGAATGAAATCCACTCATATGGTTCATTCAAGTATTAATGGCGTACCCCCTTAATTTGGAATGAATCAAGGGGCAACCGTCCATTAACTTTCTTGTAGTTAGAATTTGATGATTTGTAAGAAACACCAATAATAGCCTCTAAAAAGAGTACAAGGAGAACTACCAATAACAATCTCTAGCAAAAGTTGAAGATCACTAAAGGATTAACTATATTCATCCACATATCACAGGCAAAGCAAATGGATCATATAATTTAGTAATGAATAAAGCACAATTCAATCAAAGGAGGAAAGGACCAATGCCTGCGTTGAAGTACGATGTAGGGCTATCGAATATGAAGCTTCACTGTTGTTGGAACTCTATTGGCTCCGATCAGTCCTAATACAAAAATCCAATAAGAACTAACAACTACCACATAATCCACGCACAACAAGAAAGAAGCGATCCTACCTCAGGTATACGATTTTGTCTCTACAGTTGCTGCAGTCCCTAAAACCGGCTAGGGAACTCGAGCACTACTCAGATCTGGCCGAAGGGGAGACTCGCTGCGGATTGACGAGGAGGAGGTTACACTATTGCTGAATCTCACAGATCCTCGCCCATAATCCCTCGCTGAAGCTCGCAGACAAAGGAGAGTCAAAGCTTTCTTTTCTATATACAGGGTAAAAAGATTCCGTCACCACTGTTACGAGTCGTCAGGGAAGGGGAGAAGTTGCGGCCGCTGATGCCCAAGCCCAGGGGATTGAACTTCGACCCAAAATGCTCGCAAATCTCTTCGTCCCCACGCAAGATATCGTAGTTATCGTTGAAGGAGGCTACCAACAGCCGAACTCAACGGGAGGAAGGGAGGAGGGTGTCGGAAAGAACTGCGCTGAGTCATGGGGATAAAAAGCGCGGGATTCAGATGTTACCCCGCCGCTTCACCATGGCCGTCGTAAAACTCTCCTTTGTTTTCTATCGCCGATTGACGGCCGGAGCCGGAGTCGTCGCCCGCCGGCGAGCAGCTCGCTAGGACGAGGGGAAGAGCAGCGCACGAGTGGCTGCCGTTTCCTCGAATCCACAGCCAAGCATAACCCATCAACCCTAGCCCTAGAATTTCAAATAAACCGGGCCTGGTTCAGTTGAGATCACGGTTCAGAGCGGTTCATCCGACTGGTCACCATTTCGCGCCTTAGATGGAACCTCAAATCTTGTTCTCGCTCAAAATTTAATTGGGAATGAATCAGCAAAAGTTTATCCATGAATTCTTTTGCTCAGGACTTGTTTGTTCTAGAAAAAATATAATAGGATTGTTTCACAATTTACATACATGGACATGTGGTCAATAACAGTGTTTCTACAAATTTGCATTCAAATATATTTATAATTATGTTAAATTTAATGAATTAAGTTTTGAATAGTTACAAAGGCGCTTTAATCTAGTTAAGTCCAATAAAAGATCAAGGTAAGCGAGAGCAATCATTGAACTGAGCTTGTAAACATATTAATTTATCTAACAAATGTGCTTGAATAACGTAGACGAGCTACACAGAAAAAAAAATTAAAAATGCATGAGAAATTCATGGTCCATGTACATTTTAAACTCAAATCTTAATCAAAAGTTGTTAAGATAATTGTTGAAAGTCGAGTATTAAACATATTTAAAGATGCTGTTTACTTGGAGGGGTTTCCCCATATCCACTAATTAAATTAAAAGGTTACAACAGCATTCAATAGAGCAAATTCCAGCAAGGTCGACTGAGAAAGCTTCAAAATCTTATGATAATTTGGGATCCCGAGCATTCATCTGCATTACTTGTTCAACTACAAGAAAGCAAAGCAACTGTGGCCGTAATAGACAACTAAGAAGGCTTTTGAATACCAGTGTAAGATTGGGATATATGCCTCTGATAGTTATCTTAAAACGATGACTGCATTCCTCAAAGCCAGGTATCTTTGTATCTGGTCATCAGTGAGCCCTCGAATGCGCTTGAAGACACCAGGATTTGCATAGCGTAGGGTCGTCCTTGGGTCAATGTAGTGTGCCTGCACGAACAGTCACACCGTCTAGTTAATAGATGTTAGTAGGATTTCTCAGAGTAAATAGATGTTAGGGATTTGGTAAAATATAAGGAATTAAGAATTAATATGAAGATCAAAGAAATAGTAGAGCATTACATACAAAACATGAATACAGTGGGTATAAGAGAATATAATGCAAACACCTGCACTTCCACAGAGCGCTATGTACATATGCTACAAATTCACCATTCCTCACTAGACATCTGCAACTCACATTCTAAAAATTGACCACATTACACATACTACCAGTACTAGTCTCTATATCACGAAGCAAAAGGAGTTTGGAAAAATAACAATCCTCAAGAATAAGAAATAAAAATAAAATAAAGAGAGATATCCATTTTTAGTGATGCCAAGTAAAATATTTAATTATGGTACAGGGGCTTTTGTTAGATTTCCAATTCAATGTCATGGGTTGAATTCACACAAATGTTATTTCCTTTTTTGCATGTAGATTGTACAGGTGTCTCATCAAATCGATTTTCATATTTTGATTGGTTAGTTAGAACTTTGGTCACAGGTGTCTCATCAAATCAATTCTAATCTTTTCCTTGGTTATTGTTAACTAACTGATCCAATTAGCTTAATCAACTAATTTGAGCAACGCTAGTTTTGAATTAAGTAAAAAAAAAGTTTCATTAAACATAAGATTTCTGATAAATAACTGATAGACTGAGTTTGTATAAAGTCTCTGACCAATTATCTAGACTGTTTAGGTCTCAATTAATTAACTATAAGATTTCTATTTAAATGCACATAAGGTTTGTGGTTAAGAACATAAATTCTGACCAATTAATCTAAAATACTTAGCTTTGGATTTAATTAAACAAAATATTTATATTTCATTAACTAATATACTTGATTAGTTTATTTTGACTAGACTAATGTCCTCCGTGAATTATTGTAAGTTATTTATTGGATAAATCTGTTCGTTAACAGAATTAGAATTGACTAGCAAATTTATTACAATTGCTTGTAAAATTAACTCGATGGATTAAGTTGAACTGATGAAAATTTATTCAATTAGAATGTAAAATTAGTCTTCTTAATTAAATTGAACTAGTTAATGTGTTAACCCTCGTTAATTAATTAGTTGATTAGTAAAATGGTTCTCATAATTATAGTCTGTCAATTAATTATAGTTAATTGCCTAAACAAATAATTTAATGGCCTATGCTCTTGTCAAGTAGTGTGTATATACAAACAAAAATAACATTAGAGAGAATCGAACATAAGGATACAACAACAACCAAGCTTTATCCCACTACGTGGGGTCGGCTATATGGATCCTTTTACGTCATTGGGCTCTATCCCTTACTATATCATCATCTATACTTAAATAAATTTTATCTTGTTTTATTGTTGCTAACCAAGT
>JBBUKS010155185.1:0-46864 GCA_038050645.1 Hedychium gardnerianum
GATTTGAAATAAAATTTAAACTCGAATTCGATTCGTATTGTTTGAACCTTCATTCGAACAAAATAAAATTATAATTCAAAATAATTTAAATTTGAATATACCTTAATTTGAACATATTTATATTAAAATTATATAAAAATAATTAAAATATAATTGCTCATGAGTAGGTCATAAATAATTGAATAAAATATTATAAATTCAAATTTGGTTTAAAAAAATTATCAAATATATTTGAATTCAACTTAAATTTGATAATTTCGAATAAAAATTAAATATATTTTTGAGCCAACTCAAAAAAAAATTCACGAACATGTTTAATTCATTTACGCCTCTAATTTGAACGACGAAAATGCACAAGCTTCCATAATAGGTTGAGAGGAAAACACTAAGAGAGGCACAGAAGCAAAAAAAGCAAAGTAAAATCATACACTTATTATCCCTTCTTTTCTCTTTTTGTATCCAATTTATTATCCCTTCTTTTCACTTTTTGTATCCAAAACAAAAAATGGGTTAATCTTATTCTTAATCATTCATACCCTATACATTTTAAGGCTTGTTCTAGGAGGAGCCTCCATGTTCGATATCATAAAAACTCTTCCGGTGCACTCGAGATTACGATACAGTGATAGAATATTTAAATTGTTATTCAAACATTGACAATTCTATCTCCAAATATGATATATTTACAAAGATTTTTTTCCCAAATGAAGCATGCAACAAAAAAATGCTGAATTTTTGAGCTGTCCTCCGTAAACGCTTCTCGATTTATCCTAACGACTGGTAAAAAATTTTTGTGAAACCGAATCGATCGCCTCAAGTTCACTTATTATTTAGTTCATTATTTTTTCTTTCATGCAATGATCACTATTCAAAGATTAGTAATTATTTATAATTTATCTCCCTTTTAGATAATCATAAGTCACTCTAAAGAGATCGTCGAGATGACGATTTCACCTTTATCATTATGAAAACTCCTCCGGAGATGATACGTGTAATGAGAAAAATTGAATTTGTGCACTCGTAAATCACCAAAAGTCGAAAAGACAACTAATTATTTTTTACAAAAAAAAGTCAAGAAAAAATAAGCATAAATTAATAGTAGCTCACTCTTGCTTATTATCTCATAACCAAGATTTATTGCTAACTAGCAGCATCTGAAGCCCATGGTATTTACATCATCACGCAGACAACTCTAACACCTCACTGTAGGATTAGGGTCGCTTTGTTACCAAATGACACGATTAATAGTAACTCGCTCATATAACCTTATAAAAAGCTTCTTTGTTAACCTAAATAAGGGTGTCACAATTCTATTAAAGAAACTAAGTCGATTTGGCGACGAGAAGCTCTCTAATTGTGAACTTGATAGAAAATAGTCATTTACCCCCCAAAAAAAAGGTATGTAGTGATTGTTTCTCACCTGTGTCCAAAGACTGCCAAGCTAAATCTTCATGGTTTAGAGCTAAGAATCATGTTTATTTGAAAGTTATGCAGCAAAAAAAAAAAAAAAACAAGTTGATCCATCTATAGGATGGCCGATCAATCAGAACCAGTTGTTTAGCAAAAAAAAGCACACTCCTAGTCTTCCAGATCAAATGCCAACTGCGGAAAGCCATGCCACTTCTTAAGTTTTGCAAAAGTTGTGGCAGATTGGGCTAGGGAAAGTCTTTGATGATCAAAATTGGTCACTCTAAAGAAAATGTGTAGCCATTATGTTTTGTGAGTCTTGTTCCATATTGATTATCGATCGAACTCCAAATCAATTCCATCGTAGATAATAAAGAACCAAACTTCTACTACGCTTCCACCAAAGTTCATACGAAGATCTCCGGTTGTGAACTTGAATGGAAATGATTGTATGGAGAGAAAAAATTCTACACCACCCTAACAAGGTTGCATTCATAATGTGTGAACACAACATTTGGTGAACTAGAGAAAGCAAACAATGTAGAGTACCACTTTATATTCGAAGAGACTCAAGTTTAAAGCATAAGCCAAACAAAGCAAAGGAGAATAAGAATTGTCATCCTCACTCATTCTGTCTTCTTCTTCCTCTGTTCCTAGTTCATGACCTGTGTTTCAGATGAAACCACCCTTCATGCTCATACCAAATCTCGATTTAGATCTTATTGATCAATAAAGTTCAATATCCAAATCCAAGCAATTATCTGAAATATGAGACTAAGCCTACATAAGATCAATAGTTGGTAAATCTAAGTCCAAGTGATTATCCATAAGACAAAGGTTAGACAAGTTCACACAACAAAATCCAAACAAATATCCAATAGGAGACAATAAGTTTGAAGTATAGAACATCAACATAAGCCCAATCAATGTATATTGGGACCCATATGGTATTATTGTGTGATTTGAGAGGAGAAATGTTTCATACATTTAAAATGTAGATTTGACCTAATCTTGTAATACTCATTGTACTGAATATCTTTTTTTCTTCTAGTTTCTAATATTGTCTATATTATGCATATAATGTATTTAACATTCTTATAGTTCTCTTAGTCCAAGGTTCTTATCTCATGCATATCTTGTGTAACCATGATCTATATCATGCATAAGTTCTCATTATAGTTTAATCTAGTGACAAGATCACAGTATTTGTTCTCTTAACCAAACTCCATTAAGCTATATACCATTCAGTGTATTTTCAATACCTTCTCCTGAAGTTTGTTCTCTTGTTTCTATCATCTCTAACCTTTGCTTTCGGCTGAGTGTGCCATTCCTAATTTTCAGAAACACTATCTTATTGCCTCTGATACCAAAGTGAGTAGGTTGCTGTCACCTTAATTCATATCTTGGTCATAACAGGCAAGGCATACTAGTTCGGTGCCAAATATCTGCAAGCCCATTGCGCATTGCATCGCTTTAACGAGCATTATTTGGAGAATCACAATCTGGAGTCAAAATGAAACGCAATGGAGGTGCAATCAGCTAAAGTTATTGGAGAATATATTGCCACTTTTTCTTTGTCATTAGTCCTCCAAGCATCCACCCATGTATTTCCCATTAACAATGCGAGAAAGCATGGAAGAACCTTGTCCTCCACACTACAGTGCAAGTCATGCATAAAATCCTGAGGAATACGATCCCTCTGCTCCATCATATGAATCCTCTTTTCTTTCTCACACACCGTATATTCCAAGCATATCATAGGTAGGATTTGCACCATCAGCACACTGCATAATCAGCTGAAATTTTCATCTTCTTATTTTCTTTTGAAGATGAAAAACTAATTACTTTTTCATCTGACACTAATGCAGTTTCAGTGTCCCTTTCATAGCCTATAAAATGCCTATACGCATCTAATCACCATTAGCAAAAAAATAAACTACAGAGCAAAAGAGCCACTAACCTCGATTAGTTGTATCAGATCCAAATCTCTCATCCAAACCAGCAACATAAGGCTTTTTTGCCACCTTTTTGACTATTGTTATCCTGGCAGTGCCCAATGACACATCCCCATGCAATCATCTTCTCCTTTATTCTTCATCACTACATTTGTTTATGAATCCGCAGAAGAAAAAAGGAGCAGGGTGGTGGGATTCTGCCTTGCATGGCGTGCGTCCTTCCTTCCATCTGACATCTCATTCAATTATTTGTGCATCATTTGGCCACCAGTTGTTTGGTGAACTCCACTGCCATAAACAACTGCCCCCAACCTTTTCCTCACCTGTTGACGTATGAGTGAGGAGGAGATGCTGTTCTTCCTTCCTCGGAACTGACTCCCACGCCATGTGCAAAACCTCATCATCATCATTCGGGGCAATTACTGCAGCACTGATCTTGTCATTGTCCCAGAAGAAAAGAAAAGAAAAGTTCAGCTTGAGTTTGGCAGCCATGGGAGAGATAGAGATGAATCATTGGGGAATATATTTTAATGGTTGTAGAATTGCCTACGTTGCAAGCTCCACGATGTGATCCTTCACCTCTGCATTTTAAAGAAATGGAAAAAGAAAACAAAATAAACAAGAGAATCCAAGCCTATTGCCTCAAGAATAAGAATAGTCGGCTTCACAATGCACATTAAATATGTGAATCTTCATCATTATAGTCATGAAGTTTTGGCTGCATATGTGGCCACCTATACCCTTTCCATGGAGTAAGAATTAACTGTATGAACTGTTCTTATAGTTTTATGATTAATTATAGGCAGCGGTATTACATACCTTGTATACGAGTATACTTGTGAGATGTAAATATGTAAATATATAAATATACTTGTGATTATACATGTGGATAAATAATCAATTATACACGTGTGTGCGTGTGTGTGTATCCATCCACCATTAATAATTAATTCATAGCCAAACTTTGACTTGCTTTCTACACCTTATTATACTCGGCAAATCAGCCACAAAGTCTTTGATTTAATAAAGAAACATAAAGGCGAATGCATTTTCTATAAAGTTGAGATATCAATAATTATTCCTTATAAAGGCACATCTTCCCCAAATATAATAATCTAACTGTAAAGAAGAAAACTAACACTGTCTATCATTGGTTGAGGTTGTAAACAATTAAATGTTACTTTCAGGCAACTCTTAAGCTTGCTCATAGAAGAGATAGTACATTAACATCTCTTGATATGCGCAAAGTAATAAATAATTCAAGATTATGGTGTATATATGCATGAAGCATAGCTCACATTGCATATTATAAAAGCGATCAGTTTGGCTGCAATGATAAGTACCACAGGAAGAATAGATAGATCAAAATCTTATATGTGCTCATCCCATGAATTACATTTTAGTATTCACAATAAGGATTTTGTTAAAATAGTGAGGAAGTGTTCATCCATAATTATTGAAAAACAGACTGGATCAATCGATCTGATCAGAAAAAAATCAAACCTGGGTCATGGTCTGGTCTGGTGTAGTTCTTTAAATGGATCGGTTCTGCATGCGAACACAGTCAACAAGGACCTGCTTTTTAAAAATGAAAAAATTTGGTCAGTTTGATAAAAATTGATCAAGCTTTGTCACTTACCACAAGAATCTTTGAAATACTCTTTCATCAACTTTGTCTAATAAGAAAACTTCTATCAGCATCGTATCCACAGGTTCTGCTCATGTAGAATGAACAAATCTTCTATGCATTTATCCAATCTGTCTCACTGTTTCCATGTGCTGGAATTGACTGATGTCTCTCTTCTCAGATAAACTCAAATGTGACAGAATATAAGGTAAATCAAAGAATGGCACAATAATCCAGAATATGCTAATTGATCGCCCTCATATGTTGACACAAGTTGCAATCACATTTCACTTGTTTTCAATTTGAAGAACCTTTTTTTTTGTGGACATTTTACCAAATTACACTGAACAAATCTCCTAGTCGAATGGGGTGGTGGTTTCTATTTTTTTTTTCTATTTTTTTTCATCTCTAGTCTCCTAGTCCCTCCGTCGAGAGGACTCGAAGTGATGATCATGGTGCAGAGGGCATCATTGTGGACGGATTAGATCTACCTTTGATTGCTTTGTCACTTCTTAGATGAAGACCTTCACTCCCTTTGCCATAAACTCATGGCTTTTTCATCAGCTTCTCTTTGACAATAATAAACTCTTTAGCTTTTCTCCACCTGTTCAAGGTCATGCATTAGAATATTGACATTACTTGTGGGAATTTTTGTGGGAATTTTTTGACATTAAAGTTGGCAACAAAGGAAGGAGAATCACACAGTTACTTTGAAATTCCATTGGGTGGGAGTCGATAAATCATCCCAAATCTTGAGCATGCAGGGTACTGAAATTGAAAGGGATAGACACAGAACTTGTTGGGGGAATGGTGAGAGAAAAGTAAAGGAACACAAAAGGGACTTCAAAATATTATCCATGTAACACATCATTGAAATGGATAAAATTATTTATTAAACATAGGAACTTTAGATGAGTAACATGTATTTTAAGGATGGCCAACAATGGGAATGAAATTGAAACCAATCCCTGAGAACTTATCAGCCAACAACTTGAAATTGTCATAAATTGAATCCACACTTTGCCCTGTGGCAATTTCTTATAAGGCAATCACTCACTGGCCTATAAAAAATAGATAAATACCTCAAGGAAGAACCCCACTTTGGAAGCATTTGAAGACCAAGTTATAAACTTCCTATTACTTGGAACACTCATAACCTCGCTTTAATTTAGCTTACCTAAGATTCTCTCCACCTCAAACCTTCTAACTAGAAAAGTCACCTTGTCTTTTAGTCATGTTCCACCTTAACCCTTTCAGCTAATGCTAATCCAACATCTGTTTGCCTCAGGCAAGATGCTTACCAACTTTTATCCACATTGACTGAACACCAAGCAGTTCGATCGAACCCCACCCAAATCTCCATCCACTCAGACATGAGCTTCGAATAGTTCAGTCAAAATTATCTGCGCGACTATCATTTCTATCGTAATTGTGAGTTTGTAATTGCAACCACAACAATCACCTTAAAAACAGAGCACGCTGCCCTCAAAACTTTTTCATGCATGAAGTGCTGGCAGACAACCTTATATAGACCAAAATTTAACACACACACACACACACTTCATTCTCAATTCCTAAGCCACACTCCTTGAAGTGAAGTCATTTGCTTTGGTGCCACTTTGTCAAAAGAGAATAACTAATTTCAAAAGCAAATATATATTTATTCTTTCTCGAGGGATTCCCAAGAGCAAACAAAATGCTAACTTCCAACAGTTAGGTGCTTACTTGCTCCAGGAGCTCACACCAACCTCCATTCCATGTATCATTGATCACCAATCACTGTTACAGAAGGATCCAGATCTAAAGATTTTATTCACCATGCCACTAACCCTTACAAAATTCAATATCCCACATTCATCTCAATCCAAATTATCCTCCTTAACATTACACTAGTCTCAGATTCCAGAACCATCATTACCCTCTCTATCTATATAAGACTCTGATATCTCCCTTGTCATTACCACCATCAAGCCTCTTTTGCTCAACTTCATTCCGAGTCCTGCAACCCACTCAATCATGTCGAGAGACCCGCTCGTGGTTGGCAACATTGTTGGGGACGTGTTGGACCCGTTTGTCAGGTCAGCTTCACTTAGGGTGATCTACAACGGGAAGGAGTTGACCAATGGGTCCGAGCTCAAACCTTCGGCAGTGGCAAACCAGCCGAGGGTTGAGATGAGGGGCCGTGACTCTAGGACGTACTATACTCTTGTAAGTGACTTGTTTAGCTTGATTTGGTTTGGTTGCATAAGCCTCAATCTATCAGCTCAATTGGAGCAAGTGGGTCAAGATGCAAAGTTGTTTGTCCATTTGTAGAAGTCAAAGAATCTTCTTCTAGGTCTTGAATTAACTGTTGAAGCCTTTTGTGCAGTCTTTGGATTGACAAGACTGCTCGACTTGATAGGTTTCTCTTGGAGTTACATGTGTAGGCAGAATTCAACGCTAATCCTATGGAATAGGCTCTGTAGGAAATCCTATAGAGGTGTTTTTCTTGGCCGTTAGATTAGGTCCATATTTAATTATGATAATTGATAATTTATCATTATTAATTAATCATTAACAGTTAAAACTAAATTCCAATACCATAAGAAATCCTAAGGAGGGACCGTTTTCCTATGCTTCACTAATATAAATCTTGATTTGCATCACGTAAACATGGCATGAGATTTGTTGCATGTTTATAGAATGTCAACTAAAGCATCAATAGCTTCAAGTCTTCTTGATGTTTGTTCACCATAATGATATGTTTAGGTGATGGTGGATCCTGATTCACCCAGCCCCAGCAATCCAACCAAGAGGGAGTACCTCCATTGGTAAGTTCACCTTGCCTGAAAAAATGGTTGTAATTTATTTCATTGTTTTGAAAACAAACCAGTTGATCCAACTAGAACAGTTGCGAATAATGTAACATCCAGTTGAACTAGCTAAAGGGTCAGTTCAATGGGATTATCTCGCCCTGGTTTATTATTCAAAACATTGGTATATGATGAGGGACGCTGGGATCTAATGACCTTCCATCTTAAATGTCCTTGTAGGTTGGTGACTGACATCCCAGAAACATCAAATGCCACTTATGGTGAGGAAACCACATTGGACTAGGTTATAATCTTCTTTTGACTATGGATTCTTTTGTGAAGAGTAAAAGTTTTTGGTTGTAGGAAATGAGATTGTGGCATATGAGAGTCCCCGGCCAACTGCCGGGATCCATCGGTTTGTGTTTGTGGTATTCCGACAATCCATCCGGCAAACAATTTATGCACCAGGATGGAGGCCAAATTTCAACACAAGGGACTTTGCAGCTGCATATAGCCTCGGTGATCCTGTGGCTGCCATGTTCTTCAACTGCCAAAGGGAGAATGGATGTGGGGGGAGAAGGTAAGTATATAGATTTTGTATCTTGACTGTTCATCAGTAGGACATGCCCAAGATTAAAGGGAACAGATTACCATAACCACGACCTAATATGCCAAAACAGTCTCTTGATTATCAACCTTTTCACCAACTTACAAAATATTTTATATAAAAAAATAGAGCCAAAAATGACCTAAATAAAATTTTATAACTGTCGAGAAATGAAATTGAAACAATTTGATAAGCAACATGTAATATCAGAATTGTATCAAAATGAACCTAGATGATACTGACAAAATCAAATATACTAAATTATGATCAAATAAATTTTCAATCCATCAACTTGTTTGAACAACTTGAACAATGGTTCAAGAGGGATCTCAATTGGGTATTTTCAAATGAGAATGTCCGAACTTGAATTCTTTTCATTAGTAGAGGCTCAATTTGGCTACTTGTACATACGAAAATGAATTTATCAAACATCTTGTGTGCAACTAAAATCAAGTTTCTCGATCAATACAAAATGATAAGCAATTAAGCCCATGCGGAAACAAGAAACATATATATATGTATTGGGTATATTTCTCAAAGGGAAAAAAAACAACTCCACTTTATACCTTTTGCCTCCAGAAGTGATTCCTAATCCAAAATCTTGTTTAAACAACACGCTGGTCTTGTGGTCCAGCCAATTACAGAAGAACTAGAAAAAGAATCTCAGTCTTTTTTTTCTTTTTTTTTTCAAGAAAGAATAACAATCAATGGTTGTATCTCTGACACGGTTCTTTTATTAATTAATAGGTACCAAGCTGTCAATGGATGGATGTAGTGAGCTTTTCATCCAATTGCAATTGTTTTCAGAGGATAGATGAAGGGGCCCCCATTGCAGCCATGCAAAATGAGCCATACATATGTATTTTCTCATTACATATAAAATATTATGCATCAAGATGTGTACCTAATAGAAAATACTAAATACTTTGTACGAGTGTGTTTACTTCTCTACTTGATCAACTGTGTATCTGTAATTGAATGAAGAAATCAAATGTTGATTCTAAGCATAATCAATACTACTTGGCATCTGCAGAGTTTAAGACCTATTTTACCTGAAGAACAGATTCGATTTATGTGAGGAAGGGCATGAGAATCGAGGTAAGGTTAGTAAGGTTCTTTTGTTCATCCAGATGGAAGACAGTGTGGAGTGGACTTCAAACCCCCTCACTCACTTTATGCCCTTCTTACTTCACCTTCTCTTTCACATCCTTCAAGGTACTTAAACCACAGTTCAAAAAATAACAAATCACACACTTGAATTCACACTATCACGGGATTACTTATACCATAGTCCAAATAGTGTGAAATTCTCTAATAGATAAAGGCGTGAATATTGGATGATTATGTGATATATGATGTTGGTACTTAATAATATGCTTTGATATGTTTATTATGAGTGCAATATACTAATTTTCAGTGTAATATTGAACATATGATCATGATTCTATGTGCTTGCTTCTTGAGTATAACTCACTCAAAGTCTTCGTCAAGGGGGCTTGTGTTCATTCTTCCTCTTTTCTTGTAAAGAAAAAACTCATTCAGGGTTTTCCATATCATTTAAAACCCAACATTCGACTGAGTTCAAATCATATGGCCCAACATTGCACTGCCATGGACCTTTAGTCAAATCGACATAATGCTAAATATTTAATAGTCATTAAGATGAAACACTGTAGCAAACATGGAATCAGTTCGATCACTTCAATCACTTCATTGCCACTAAATGAATAATTAATCTCTGTTAATGACAAGACGACCCCGCATTAATGTCCAAACGCTATGTTCATATAAGAAGTCCGAGGTGGCACTGGAGATTAAAGACGACCTCACAGATACAAAGGGCTATTGGAACATTAAATTCACAAGAGGAGTGAGTTATGACATCAAACATTGAATGCATTTGATCCATCATGACCAAAGAATGAGGCACAGCTCCATTTATTAATTGGAGTTGCTGGCATGGATTTTCAGAAGCCTCACCCCACCACACTAATTTGTTATGCCTTGCTCAGTTTAGTTTTTTAGCATTTTATCATGAACACATGGTAAATGAATCGAACATTTATGAATCAGTTTTAGCTTGATAAAAATTTGTTTATGTTCGTTCAATACACACAAGATTAATTAAATAAACAAACTCAAACTACTCGATAAATTAAACAAACAAACTTAAACATATACGTATTCAGCTCGTTAATGTTCATGAATAACATTCGTAAACAACATTTGTAAACAATGTTTGTGAACAATATTGTAAACAAATAGAACTATGTTCATCAATAAAACTCTTATCGACATGCTAAATAACAAACAAAATTTCTAAATGAACAATTTTTTTTTATATATTATCAAGCTCAATAACTAACCAAACAAACTTAAAATATAAAAATTTCAAACAATCAAACAAACTTGAATTGAGAACTCGATAACATCTAAACGAATCAAGCTCGAGCCATGTTTGAACCAAGCTCAAGCTCATAAAAAAGAAATCAAGTCAAGCTTGAACAACCATTTCTAAAACTTGGTTCATTTTAGGCTCAGCTTGATTACCTTATCAAATAAACTTGAACACCACAAAATTTAACTTAACTCGACTTGTTTACAACCCTAAACACATCTAGCTTTTCCAACTACCAGAAGAATGCACCATACTTTGGTATTACCTTACTTTGGTATTAACAAAGAGCACATTCATTTTCTAAAATACCCCTCCGCCTAACTCTCATAGCGCAACTCATTTTCAGGCCAAACCGTTCTTTACCTGCCCAATCGCGAAACCACTTCTAAAAAGTTCTTAATGACCCTAAACAACTTAAAATCTAAAAAGAAAAAAATATACAGACTCAAGGGACTAATTCAAGTGAACACTTTTGGTTAAAAAGTTCTTGATAAAAGAATTAACGATTTGGTTTCTTGTCGCAAGTCGGTTATATTCAGGTGGCGAAACAAAGTTAGACGCTTGAGTTCAAATGGGCAGAGAATATAATATTTTGGAAATTCATTGCGCCGTTTGGTAAATACCAATGTAAGCAGGAAGTGGGACAGAGTGGGCCCTATTGGTGTTGGTTTCTTGTCACAATTTATGGTGATTCTCCAGTCTACTGTCCACTTTAAATGCATAGGACTGCCCTCCTCTTAATGGGGTTGGATGAAATTCACTTTAAGAACCTTATTTACTCATCACGCGCGCCATTGCATGATCCCATCAATCTTAGCACGAGATATCTCTCCTAGATTACCGATCCTCTCATCCTATATATTGCAGACTACATGTACGAAGACATAAAAGTTGATTGGTAAAGCTTAACGAGGAGACAGAAAAGAGGAGGTACCAGTATCAAACAGGCGGCTATGGAACACACCGAGCTTTCTCTTGGCCCGCCTCAGTCGATCTCAAGTGAGGAATCAGATCAAATTTTGACGACGAAGAGGAAGCAACAATCGATATGGAGTAATCCAGTGAACCAGAGTGGTAGCATTGACCTCCAGCTCGATGATCCCCTGCCACTAGATTGGGAGCAATGCTTAGACTTAGAAGTGAGCAATAAACCTCTCGCATTTATCTAATGCAATATGACAGTATGATCTAAATTTATGCTTTATTTAAAACATGCTGTGGCAGTCAGGAAACATGTATTACCTGAACAGGAAGACCATGAATAAAAGATGGATGAGGCCAAAAGAGCGAAGCATGGACTTGGATCTTAACATCTCAGTGTTTCCATTGTCAGAAGGAAAGGCAACGTACACAGCTCAGGAAATGAAGAAGCAATGCAGTTCAAGTAGCAACATGGTGGCATTAGTCTGTGTTCATTGCCATCTTCTCGTCATGATGTTCAAATCTTCACCACACTGTCCAAATTGCAAGTACCTGCACTCGCTGCCATTGCAAGATGTGTCTCATCATAATCTAGAGGCGGCAAAGCCCTTGGAAACTCTGAACCTCCTCCATTAATTGTGTTAAAATGCTGCAAAATCATCAGATGTGAGCATGAGCATTTAGGTTGGTAGAAAAATATAATAGTAGTGGTTTGAAGCCAATACAATAGAATGGAATCAACTCCATATTCAAATGCTTGTTGATGGGCCATCTTTTCATTAAATGAAGAGGAGGTGTACCTTGTGATATGAAAAGCTTTGACTGTACTATCATAAAATGATATAAATGCTGTTTGGTTTTGGTAGATGGACAATGAATGCCACATTCTATTCCCTTTTCCCCTGCTTCCACACAAAAACTTTTTAGAGTTTGGAACACCTTCCTATGCTGATATTTATCTGAAAGTCTGTGCGCCTTCCAATGTCATCTACTTTCCAAATACGACTCAGCTAGTGGATAAGTTTCACCCACCAAAAATTTTCATTTGATGTTGCTCTTTCAAATAAATCACATGTCACCATGTTACAGACTAGGAAAAAAAATCAATTCTAAAATTAAATTTAAATATAATTAATAACAATGTAAAGTGCACAAAATTCTGTGCACATATTACCAATATGAGATAACTATTCCTGAAAACTCAAAGGGGATATCCATCAATAAATCGTTCTAGGACCTGAAGAAACTAGATCACTAACAGTGTTCACCAGATCAACAATTTCCTGGTTCGATTCAATGGGTTGTCTTGGAAACTCTGCATGTAATGGGAGCAAAAAGTCATTAACTATGCAGCCAAGTGATCTGAAAATTTACAGTATCTTACCTCAGAGGGTCATAGCTGGTCCCCAGCCTTCCAAGGAATTATGTGAAGATGAGTCTGCAGCAGGCATAGATTAAATAAGGTAGCATACAGCTACTGGTATTTGAAACCATCTATTGAACTTAAATTCACTACTAACATGAAATATTACTTGACCTGCTGCTAATCCATCATTGACAAACAAATTGAATGAATCTGCAAATTACAGATTGCATATAACTCTTGTACCAAATCCTGATGAAAGGTGCTTTAACAGAGTGCATTCCGACTTATTGATTTTTCACAAAAGCAGACAAATAGAAGTCGAATAGTGTGTATTTCACAAATATGAATTGTTCAGGACAACTGGTTTCAAGGTAAATGGTCTATTGAGATGCTAGAAGCTTTATATGACATTTGATGCAAACAAAGATTTTTTTTAAAAAAAATGATGGAAACATTCATATCCGAAAGGGCAAAACTAGCCAATGAGGCCTTAGCCTCGTGGCTAAAGCGGAGGCCCTGAGACCATGGAGGTCTCAGGTTCGATTCCCGCTACATGCGGGGTTTCCGGATTTATTCCGGTCGATATCGTAGGTTTCTGTGTAGTTTCTTAGCTCGAGCTAAGCATGGCTCGGGTCTTCTCTCAAGTCCCGTCGGGTGTACAAGCAGTTTATAGTATTTCGCTATATTTTAACTGACTATTGTACTTGTACTCTCTCAAAAAAAAAAGGGCAAAACTAAAATATTACCCAATAAGGCTGAGGTGCTTTAGAAATGAATGATATTCTTTGATATCTGAAAATTCAGACACAGATTCTAGATGTTAAATAGAATACACACTTTATTTCTTCTCTGTGGTTTGTATGAATATGAATCTCCAAGGAGCATAACAGTGGCAGCATGGCAGGTATTCAATCTGCACTAACCATTGAGCATGCATACGAATCAAAACACTGTAGCAATTAGATATGTGTTTTAGATTTAGTATTTGTTCATTGGCATGGTGAAACTTCTTGTTCTCAACCAAGGATGCCTATGATCCGAAGATCAATGAGGGGAGAGGCAAAATAATTAATGCATAAACAAAGAATATCAAACAATATCAAAAACCTACTTTCCACATTCATGAGCCCATAATCTACATAATTTCATGGACAACTATTGTCAGGGGTGACAACTCTAAAGAGCTTCAATTCTAATAAACCTGACACACTGTAAGAGTCAAGAAAAAGAAACATCCAAAAACTGCTGAGCAGTCCTTGTCAATTTCATAGGACAGTGACAAACAAGAAATCCAAGCTAAAAAACAAAAAAGCAAGTATCCATAGACATTTGTGACTGTGAGTTCTTCGTTGAGGAAGCAGAAAAAGAAAAGCATGAAGCAAAAAATTCACTAACATAAAACATAACATGCATAATAAACACATGATGTTTTTCCAAATTATGGACTAATGCTACTCTAAGATTCATGAGTTACATGGCTTCAGATTAAGGACATGAGAAATTCACAGCAGGTGGAGTTGCTTCAAATGAAGGTGCATGTGATTTTGGAATGATGAGGGAGTGCCTGCATGCCAAAAAGAATGGATAAAGAATTTAAGAATGTAATAAAAAACAGTCAATAATTCTCTAAAATAAGATAATTGGATTCTTCATTTGATGTTTTTTAGTGACCATACATTATTATACCCTATTTATAGAGGTGGCAACATAAAATAGAAGACATTACATATATGGTAATATGCTAAATGAAATATATCATTACAAACCAGATGAGTATCAGAGGTGGATTGAGAAATAATTAATCAATGCAAATCAGTAGGAGAGAAATAAATAACCTCTTTCGTTTAACACCTCTCAAACTGAAGGTGTTGCATCGAACCAACAGATGATGAACAGATGCTCAATTTTTATAAATTACTAAAGGCAGATTGAATGGCAAGCCTAGCCCAGGATGATTTGTACCTACTTCACGATGATAAGAATCTACAACACACTCATAAACTCTAAATACCATTTAATTCCAAATCAGATAGCCTCATGGTGGCAAAAGGCGAAACGCTCTGCCAATCTGTCCCGAACCAACGAGGAGGTAAATCACGGGTGACTACTAGCCCGAACAGTGACCAGTACATGAGGGAGGGTAGGAACCTGGCCACTAGCCAGGATTTGACCCTCAGACCTCATGATGGCAACGCCCCATGCACTAGCCAACAGTCCGTCCCGAGGGGACCAAATCAGATAGCCTCATGAACCATAGATGCATGTTTTGATAGAAATCAGGAGAAGGCTAATATGACTAGCAAATTCTTCAGCTTGAGACAACAATACCAACGTAATTCTATGTTTGTGCTTATTGCAGCTAGCATCACAAGTCACATAGAGCTTATTAAGGAAATATGGGAACACACCAGTAGATGTGAGGGTATGAACCAATTTGATTCGATTCAGAGAGATCCATGAAGTGAGTGCTATAGAGTATCTCGTTAACAAGGATCTCAGCCTTGGCTTAGCAGTCAAAGGGAAAGTACAGTATGTCCAAAATATCCTTTGTGAATTGTTATCTACTTCATAAGCACTTGCAGAAATAAATATATTTGCAGTTTCTTTTGATATTTTCCATTAACATAAAAAAATATTCTGGTTATTCATGCATAGTTATCACACATCTTATTTAGTACTTATCAATTACTGCTGTTTAATCAACTCAAGAATGATTCAAGCCTACATAGTTCTCAAATCATCCTTATACTATATGCCACGATGAACAGTTCAAACACTAATCCCATGTTTATTATGTCTTTCTCTTGACTAGGACTACAATGTTTCTTTTATCAACAAATAAAATTCATAATCATTTTTATTTTTCTACTTAAGCTGTCCTGATTACAATCTATCATTCTCGAACTCAATTTGTGCCTAATACGTTACACAGTTGTGCTACATTATCATAATATCTGAATCAATCCCTTCATCATTGATCAAGCATCAATTTTCCCCATTTAAATGATTTTCAGTTATATATCTTCTGCTGTTCTCGAAGGAAAATCTTTTACAAGTCCATTCAAAACATACAATATGACTTGTAATACCATAGTCTGTCCAGTATCTTTCGAAAAGACAACCTTTAGCATATTACTCTCATATCCAGTACTTGGTTCTTTCTTCTTACTTAGATACATTGTACCACACTATTTTTCTTGAATGATAAAAATATCTTCATATATAGTCTCACAGCAGTGGCATGTTGATTATCCGCTTGATATATTGGCTCTCTCGCTAAACTTTAAAGATGATGACATTTTCTCCCATCATGATTCAGAGTTTCGTTTGTATGTTGCTACAACGTCTGTATACCTTTATCAGACAGTATCAGCACAAGCTATCCATCTTGCTTCCTCCATTAAACTGTATTGGCGGCAACAATGCAATACAAACTCCATCTCCCATCGATTAGGCAACCTTTTTTTAAGCATCAGTAGTTAACAAAAAAAATTACGTTGGTGAAAGGGACAATGGTCCTCCAGATTAGATGAGAATAACGCAAAGGTTCATCCAATTGAAAGTTGAGCAAAGAAAAAACATAAAAATAGAAGGGGAAAAGATTCCTGAAATAATAAGGGAAAGCAATAGCGGATAGCGCATTTCAATAGGGAAAAAGAACACGAAAACGGACCAAAGGATGATAAGGCAAAGTTATACCTTGAATGCGGAGGGATTCGCCACGGATGATCCGGGGAAAGACGCATCCTATCTCCCCAGTCTGTTGAGATTCGGCGTCGCCTCCGCCGACGCTGCATCTGGAATCGGCGACACACGGCGGGACGTCGGGCGTAGAAGGGCGTCGAGGGTTCCCGAGAGGAGCAGGTCTGGTCGGACGGAGACGCGCCATCCAGGAGAGATCGGCAGTAGAAAGAGGGCTCCGGCGGAATGCCGTCGCCATCACATCGAGGTCTCTCTCTCTCTCACGATCTTCGCGGGCAGCTACAGGAAGGAAGTTAACGCGTCACTACTCCAAGAGTCCTAGTGGTTGATATAGAAGTCTCCGAGTGGCTTTAGAAATGATATGATAACGAGGATTCGACGGCAGTCCGTACTTTTAGTGCATGTTTAACATTTATTAATGGGCAAAAATAAAAGTAAAAAATAAAAGCTGCCTTATTTTTTTTAATTACGTTCCATTTTAATTTTTTATTATCAAAATAACATTCTATTTTATTTTATTATTCAATAATATATAATTATTGATTAATAATCATCCATGATTTATTTTCTTTTTAAATAATAAAAAATTATTCTGGAGGAGTGATTTCACATTTTACCACCAATAATATATAATTATTTAATTAATTTTTCCCTATAATAATTATTATTTCATAGTTATTATAATATAAATAGTAAATAAACAAAATTAAATTAATACTATAATAGTTATAAAATCATAAATATTACAACATAAATATTTTTAAATAAATTAAATTAAGAATATATTACCAACCCTAAATCCTAAACCATTATAAAATTATAATTATTATAATATATATAACCGTTATAAAATCATAAACTCAGCATTTAGATAGAAAATAATAATGCGAATAATATTGAAAAATAATTGGATAATTATACATGATTGAATAATAAATTAAGTATTTTTTTTTTAATAAAAAATTAAAATGAGACACTCATGTTATAATTTAGAAGAAAAAAAATACATATTTTTTACTTTTACCCTTTATTAATTATTTAGTTAATTTCAATAACTAATAAATACTTGTATTATTCTAGTATATACTTAAGTAATTATATTGATAAAGTAATTTGCTATTAATTATATAAATTTTTTTCTTTATTTTTTTAAGCAAAAAGTTAAAAATTTAAGACTTAATCTTTAGCGTACTTTGATTTAGGATGATCGCAACGATAATCTTGATTATCAACGATAATCTTGTTTGATTTAGGTTATGATCAATTCTCAAGTAATATAGTTTTATCATCACATCAATAAAACGTCATCAAATGAATTATAATCCCGAAATCTGATTACCTCCGACCTAAGATTTTCTATGGTTATGGATATTAACAAAAACAAATTATCAAAATTATCCTTTAATTATTTTTTTTTTTGATGCAATGACTCACGAGTTGTTCCCCAATGACTCACGAGGCGAGCAACAACGAGCAAAGGCAATCGAAGCGAGTGGAGGCGGCCAAAGCGAGTGGAGGTGGTCGAAGCGAGCAGAGATGACGGCGAAGGCCGAAGCGAGCGGAGATGACGGCGGAAGCCGAAGCGAGTGTAGACAAAATTAGATTAAATTGTCTACACTTTAACAGGGAATTTCTTATATGCATGTATTTTACTCTAAACCGTGATTTAGAAAAGAGCTAATCTCTAACGCTAATGAGTATCACATCTAATGTGACATAGAAATACCTAATGATTAAGATAAAGTAATAAAAGAATTTAAAAAATCAATATCTCATGTATATATTTTGAAATTTTAATTTTTAAAAATTAAAATAAATATAATTACATATCATTAAGCATACAATATTATCATATGTTTTTATTTTTAATTTGAACAAGCATACAATATCATTATGCTTAAGATTAAATCAAAGATAATACTATAAAATATTACACTAGATTACAAATAAAGTGTTTTTTTTATCACCTAAATTGAATCAAAAAATATCAGTTTCATTTTCCATAATCAAGATTATTCAAGATTATATGATTATCTTGTAATCATATAATCAAAATTATATATGATAACCTTGAACCAAATGCATCCAGAATTTAGGATTTAAAGTTTAAATTTTAATATTCAAACTAAAGAAATTAAAAAATAAATACCAAAAAATAAATAATTTTGTTTACACATGATATACATGGAGGTGCACACGGGAGGTGAGCAATGTTATTGTACTCACCTCTTGTGCGCACTTTCGTATGCATATAATTTTTTTTTTAGTATTTTTTAAATTTATTTAACTTGAATATTATAATATAAATCTAAATTCTAAAGATTAAGTTTGAAATTTTTAATTTTTTATTTAAAAAAATATATATATTTGATGCATATGGAAAGATGAGTATATATATACTATTGTATCCATGATTGTACGCTCGTAGTGTAATGGTTTTTTTTTTTAAGACTTAAAATTTAGAATATAATATTTAAACTTAGCACTTTGATTAAAATATATCCTTACGACTTCACTCTCAATCTCACCTTGCATCCTTCTTTGCTCATGGTCCTCCGCTTCCCTTATCAACTCCAAACCTCTTTTATCCTTAATCGTTGACCATGAGGCCCTTTCTACTCTTTGCCCTCAATCGTGAAACCACTCTACCATCAGTCATCAACTATAAGCCATCTTTTATGAGGCTTCTCTGAAAAAATCTTTCACCCTCTATGGTCAACTATTAAACCCTCTTCACCATTAAGTTAAAGCACAAAGAATATATATAATGCAATAGTAAAACATTGAGAAAAATAACAAGATGACTAAGGTTTAAATTTCAAATAGAACCCTCAAACCATAATTTATGATCCTACACGAATTAAGATCAGATGGTAAGATTGATCGGGATGTAAGATTAAAATTTTAGGGTCTAAAACCTCTACTCAATTTAAAAGTCGAATATAAATGTTAAAAATAATCTTTTAAAATTATATTGTTTCAGTAAACTACAAAAGAATAAGTATCCAAAACTTTTAATTTTAATAAAGAAAGGAAAGAAAATATAAAAATAAGTATTCAAAACTTTTAATTTTAATAAAGAAAAGAAAGAAAATATTCTTAATAATTAAAATGTCGAACATAACTAAATAAATATTTTAAAACTTTAACTCTAAAAAAATAATAAACTCAAATATAAAACATGAATTTTCAAAAAGACTTTAAATAATATTTTTTAAATTTAAAATTAAATCATCCGTAACAAATATAAATCTTTATTATATCATAGACTCTATGATTCAATTTGAATAAAACATTATGATTTCTTAATATATAAAATTCCGATTCTACCAATCTTATGATTCTACCAATCTTATGAATCATGTTCCGATTTCACTAAAAAAATGATTCATCGTTTTAGGATTTTTGAATCATAATAGCATACGATCCAAATCATGATTTTACAAACAATGTCTAAAAGTTAACTTCTAAATATATAAAAATTAAAATCCATATTTACCTAATAGACAAATCAAACGGAAAAGTTACCTTTGATACTATTAGGGCGAAATCTAAACATTGAATTACCCAAAAAAATATTGAGAAAGAATTGAATATAATATCTAAAATGTTCAACCTTTTTCTTTCTTTTGCCACTGGAACCCTAAACCATGTCAGGCCCAGGGCATAGCAACTGTGCCAGACATGGCACCACCCTTATGGTGCGAAAGGGCAAAAAGATACATTTAAATAACACAGATAATTATATATGTTTCAATGGAATTATTTGATTGCAGAACGAGAATAAATGTATGAAATGGATATAAAATGTACAGAAAAGATTAATTAACTAACAAATTAATATATTCAACTCAGCAAACTAGAAGGATTTAGTCAACAGAGAGCATAAACAAACTATAGAATAAAACTTGGTTACCTGTTGCCACCTTGACCGTTTCCATGTAGTCCCATCTTTAGATATAATCACAAGGGCTAGTTGTTAATCTGGAACGAACTTTATGACTTAAAATATATTGATCAGGCATTATGTAAAAAATATAACAAATATATTGCTGAAAATTCTACTAAAAAATCACTAACTGATCTGATGACATGTTTGCTTATGCAAGAATCCACTAATTAATGACATCTGATAATAATACAAGATAACAAATGGAAATGAATAAAGGAGAAAAGTGAAGTGTTGTTCATGGATGATATAGTATTCCTATGAGAGAATGCATGTCAAATAATTGAACCAATACAATTCAAATAAAAACAGAAGAGAACTTGAGTCAGTATCGTATCAGCGCCATCCATATGTACATGCGTGTTCCCAGAGCAATACCGCAAAATGTGTGCTCTTTGATTTGGGATGTAAATCCACATGAAGAAGAGTTTGACAGAATTGATCATTGATCAGGTGGATGATACAAGTTTCATTCCTGCTTAAAGAGGGCGTATGCACAACAAAAAATTGTGATCAACTTGTGAATTCAAATCCAGTAAATTGAGTTTGGATGTGTCCTGTTCGTTTAAATAATCGCATGGATTTTGCCTTTAAGCTTTTGTTCTTTTAATATTCTCTGCATGGCATAATGACACCTGCGTAGCAATATACAAAAACAAAAAGATAGAATCAATGATACAAATGGATCAGATATGAGAGTTAAAATTCTATTTTGAAAATAAGTGCAGCTAATCGATGTATCAGGTTCCCATTAGTGTCATTGTCTAAATGTATGTTAAGGGGGCCGATTTAAACTAGGGCATTGACAACTAGTAAATGTCACTAAGTTAGAGAATACGCCATAAAACAAACATGTAATGGGTTTACTTTTTTGTAATGTGAATACTAAACGATGAATAACTATTGATGAAATTGTGACCGCCCTCTAAGTAGTCACAATCGTTGATCAGGCATTGTATGCATGTCAGCATCCTCTTCCAGTTAGTTAAGACGGGATCTATTGTCATGTCAGGCTTGCAAAGTTTCATGACTAGTGCAAAGTGTGCTCCACAAAGGTGGGATCTTCCCAGCAAAAAGTAGGCAAGGTGACTCTCAGATACCGAGAATGTCTTGGGACCTTGCTTGATGTGAGCCTTGAGCCCTTTGGAGAGAATGTAGCAATCCAGTAACAGTTTCTCAATCTGACAATCAACTCAAATCTTCACGGTTAAACATCACCTATCCAATGTCAGAATAATATAGTATATTCCATCATCTCCAGCTATGGGGTTTCTCAGTTCCTTACCAAATTCAACTGATATAGCATCATATTAACTGAAATGAACAATATATTGTTGCTTCAATTTTGGTTCACTGTGTAACATCAGCCCCAATCTTGATGTGGCGAACCAAAGTTCTGGTTTGGTTCCTAACTGATCCAAACTGGACAATGGAAGATATCGTTAACAAAACCATAAACTATGTTGCATTGCTTGCACCTTTGTTCCAATGACAGTGCCTAGGAAACGAACAAATAAATATTAACCAAAAATTAGAAGGATCTGAGTTTAGGTTGTTACCTCCATGGTAGATGATCAATGAACATACGTGAGGTAACTCTGATGTCTCTGAAACTTTCCCTATTTGCCACAAAAGCTCTAAAGGTGTGGTCTCTCTCATGGACTGTCCAACTTCTCCAGAAAGGCAAGACTCTTTTTGGTTCATATGTTATATGAACAACACAGCCCGGAAGATACATTTCCGGTGGTGCTGTTGATGCTTGAACAGATGATGCTCTTTCTTCAAAACATTGGGCCATCTGATCCTTGACAATTTCATAAGAGTTTAATCTCACGTCATCCTGATCAATCAAAATCGCCAACTCTGAAGCATCATCACCTGAGGCTGTCTCATCCAGACGCAGCTCTTGATTCATTGGTTCAATTGCTATATAAAATAATAAAGATTTCTGTCAGGTAAATCCCATAATTCAGATGTAACTAACAGTTCGTAAGGCATAATCATCATGAACCAGCAGTTGTGATTACTAAATTACAGTATATAAATATCCACCTGTAGTCGATGCTTTTGACTGCCACCTCTTAGAAACGTGATTCCTTTCAAATGTTGTCGCACAGTTTTGTCTTAATGGTGAGGCACATAGGTCATACGACTGCTCATTTACATCATACTTGTTAGCATGCAGGATTCGGCGTGCAAGTTTTTGTATCATAGCTGATTCAGCCAAAGAATCATCTGATAGAGCACTAATTGCAGATGAACGAAGCCTAAGTATTGAATTAACTGAAAGCCGTGCGGAGAATTCATCATTGTATACAATACTACAAAGAATTTATTTAGATTAGTTAAAGGTCAAGTGCACAAAAAAAAGCACAGAAAAAAAAAATGCAAACTGAGCTTACGTAGTAACAAATTTGGAGCATGCTTCAGCAGTTACAAAATCCAAACAAGGAAGACCTCCATAAGCATAAACATGTACTTTTGGGTGTCTTCCATATAACTGTTAAGAGAAAAAAAAAATATATATATATATATATATATACATCAAGCAAGAAAAAAGTTAAACATGAACATTAAAATGCCAAAAGAGCATATCACATTGAGATGAGCATTTAAGTAATAAAAGAACAAACTAAATACGAAAACGAGTATATGGTAACTAATACTCCATATTTCAGTGAAGTAAATCACTAGAATAAGTGTAGATCTAAAAACAATCAATAGTACAAGCATATTACAGCAATTGTCATGCTAATCAAACTGCTGTGTAGTTATAGCAACAGAACGAAACAAGTTACCAGTTCCTTTTCAAATTATCTTAACAATGCTTCAAATTGCATGCTACAGTTTACATTTCTTATAGCTATCATTCAATCATTGCAATCAGACTGACAATAAAATTGTTGTTCAAGAGATTAAAAAAATAAAATTAAACAAAATTTGAGAATGTAAACAAATCAATTTATAAGTTGTTTACCTTAGCCATCTAATTAGTTGGTGTACAAAATGAATTAAGATTGCATCACATATTTTGACAATCTAAAAATAGTGAAATCAAAACTTCTTTACTCACTACAAAGAACAGAAAGCACAGATTCATTTCATTAGTCACAGCTAGATCTAGTAATAAAATCACAAATGTACACCTGATGTTTAAAATCACAACTGAATACATTTCTATGATTAGTGGATTCTATTTCTATATTTATATTCTATATGTAACCATCTCCATACTTGTATTCTCTAAATGTGATCCTCTCTATCAGATTTTCAATGCTGCATACCATACCCTATTATTATGTACTATGAGTAAAGTGTATTAAACACCAAACACACCCTCTATAATGCTGAAAATAAAACTGTATTTAAAAAATAAACTTGAACCTGTTCTTTTGGGGCTTTCATTTATAGCAGATTGTAATGGATTCTTTACATAGAACAGTATGAGGAGACAATTCAAAAGTGATTGAATCTCCTCAAGCAACATTCTAGAAGCAATAAAGGGGGGATTTTTAAGACTCAAGTGTCCAATGTTTAAGCTTAATCGTTTATAACTCGTAGAAAATTCTGTACAGGCCATACAAGTTTAAAGTCTTCAGCTTATAAGATAGATCCGCTAAGCACTTGAGAGGTACAATATAGAGTACTAATTAATTCATTTACTGTACCAATCCCCTGTTGTTCTATAAATTTACCAACGTTTTATATTTTAATCAAGAAAAGAACAAGACTTGCATAATGGCTCTGTTCCACTTTATTCGGTTCAAATAAAACATCTGCTTAAGAAGTACTGAAATGAACAATTATAAATAGCTTCTTGTCTCACATGCATACAAGTTTTATATTTGGAGATTCTTGAGAAGTCACATATGATTAAAAATAAATAAATTAAGTGGATCAAGAAATCAAATTTGCACAAAAGAATGATAAATAGCAATCAACCAAAGCTACTCACTCTTAATCCCAAAAATGTTGCAATAGCACCGCCTAAAGAATGGCCTACAACACAAACTTGGTATCCGTGGCATTCAGATCCAGGTGCCAACAAGGATGACAAAAACCCAATTTTTTTAGATGGCAAGGAATCTGGAAATCCATAGCATAAGTGAGAACATATAAACACACAGATATAATAAAAGACTGGATCAATTTTTCTGCCAGTAAAATAGAGACATACATATAAAATTGTGGACATACAAGCATAGGCACAGCAAAGAAAAAAAAGAGGATATGTTGACAAAAGTATTAACCAAAATATATAACAAACTTGCTTCCATTCATAGCTATTTGGCATAAAGAAATTTCTTGAACTGCCAAACAGAGAACAAATTTCAATTTGACCACTAACAATCTTAATTAACCATATAACTTTAAGAATCTTTCAAGTTCTGTGGCGCATGAAAGATCAAATTGACATCTTATATTGCAAGGGAAAACTTCAGTTTGACCACTGGCAATTTGGTCCAAAAAATTTGCAAACCTCAATCTAAATTCAAAATTTTTAGATTTTATTTTCCATTTAATCCAAAAGATCTTTATTACATAAAATTTCTAATGGTCATCAGCAACTTAACGCAGTTTGAAATTTCTATAAAGTTTAAGCGAAAAAACTTTAAGAGGTAAGTTAAAAAATTTAAACATCAGTGGCCAAAGTTATAGCTGGGTGAATCTTTGAAGATCAATCCAATTTGATATTTCTTTTCCTATTATATAAGATTTTGAAAGATCTTCCAATTCAACTACTGAAATATGTCGTATTCTTGATTTTAGAATTCTATACCTTATATTTTGACTTTGGATCATACGTGGCACTTGTTCTTTTTATTTCCCAGATGAAGAGTTGCATAAATTCTTGCATCACTCTGAAAGTCTGAATGATTTGTTGGTGCAAACAACTAATAATCGAACTCGTGTTCTAATGTTTGACGAAAAGGTTGAAGTTAGATTCAGTGTATTTAATGTGTTGACTAAGTGTGCAGACGGACTTAACGGATTTAAAGGACGACACTAGGCGGAACTCCAGTTGGGTCGGCAGGAATAGACAACTGGCAGGAAACCCAGATGATCGGGAAGGACCAGACATCTGGTAAGGAAGTCCGGTTAGGTCAGCAAGACCAGACAACTAGCAGGAAGACATGGTGGGTCAAGAGATCAAAAGTCAAAGGAGAGTTGACGACTGGTAAGTAAGGTAAGTAAACTAGAGTGGAGAGATCCGATGAGAACGCATCCCAACTTGGGACGACTTAGGCATGGATCCAACTTAGAGCCAAATGGGAAATCTAGGTTGAGATCAGACTAGATCCTAGTCAAGGTCAGACAGGATCTTAGTCACATATGTTGCATATGTCTATTTGGTTCTAACGTCGCAAGAACCTCTTGTATTCTGTTACAAAATCCAATAAACGAACCCCAATGAATTCAGAACTAAACTTCAGTCGACGCATTGATTGATCAAACGGTTCAGTCAACAGATTGTCAGATCATTTGACCAAACCATATGGATAAAGACAGCGAGCTGATCAGATATACCAAGGGAGAAGCAACGGTTCAGTCGATTGATAGTCAGGGATTCGTCGACCGAACCACATGGATAAGGATAAGCCAAGGGAGGTTCAAAGGTTGATAGGTTTTTTAGTCGATTGAACATAAATCTCATCCAAAGGCGGAATTTGGACGAAAAGCCGAGCAGATTCAAAGGATCCGTTGACTGATAAGTAGGATCAGTCGACCGATAAAGTTCGAATCTCAAAAACTAATCCCAAGTTTATAGGATCGGATCAAGTGAGGCTTTGTTATAAAAAAAGGGGGCTCAACGTCCAACAGAAATATCATTCTGATAGCAACTCTCTCAACTCTCTGCGCCCATCTCAAGTGTCCGTGCAAGCTGCACTTCGAATAGAATCCCTCTGACAACCAATGCGATACTCTACATCCTTTTGTTGTTGGTAACCATTTACTTTTAGCATTAAATTCTTTTAGGAGAGTTGTAAGAAAGTGTTACAATCTCCTACAATGTGTAATCGCATTCTCCCTGGCGAGAGTTCTCGGAAGGAGAATTTTAGTGTATTGCCCAACAAAAACGGTCCGGGATCGTGGGTCTTGGAGTAGTATTCGTTGGGGCTATGAACCAAGTAAAATCAAAAGTGCTCTTACTTTCCATTGTGTTCTTCCTGTTTTGTTTTTCCGCGGCATACGTGTTTTCTTGAAAGTTTTTCAAATTCAAAAGAAAAGTTCTTAAAACGAGATTCACCCCCTCCCCCCTCTCTCTCTCTCTCGTTTTTCTCAATCCTACATGATTAACTATATTAATGAAAGAGGAAGCAGATCTTGCTTCTGTTTTAACAACTCAACAAACAATTGATTGACAGATCATGACCATTACCTCATCTTGCAAATTATAACATTTTTAACAAGTAGGAACATTCTCAACTTCTCAACAGACTCACTGTTAAGCATAATAAGATAACAACACTTTGTATCAACTTTTGACAACAACCATAGACAAATTAAAGTATCAACCTTTTATCTAACGAAATAAGGTTAGCAGTTAAAAGGTACAAAAACCAGCAACAAAGATGCACAATAACAGTGATAGAAGCTAACACTAACAGATTCTCTCCAACTGCAAGTTTTAGGTTCTAACATTATCAAGCATGAAAGTCATTTTTTATCTGAGTATATCAAACAGGAAGAAAGAAAAGTTAAAGGCAGCAATAAACTAATTTAGTAAAAGATTAACTCATAGATCTGAATCTGATGTCTAACCTTTAACTTCAGATTGGCCATCAAGTTGGATGAAAAGTTCCCTGGCAGATTCAATAATCCCTGCATGTCCATAATGTGGGAAAGAAGACAGAACTTTTTGTCTAACATCTGAAGGTAAATGTTCGCTACTGCATTAGTGAACAACTCAAGCTTCAGCTTAATTGACAGAACATGGAGGAAAGCATTATAAAGATGACAATATTTGGATCAATAAGCATTAAAATGAACCAGTATAATCAACCAATAATATGTTGTCTAGTTCTGGTAATTCCTTTTGTAATTTTGATCTCAGCTTTTGAAATTCCTATTGAATTTATTTGCCAGTTATATATCCATACTCAGACCCCTTCAGTGAACTATCATTAACCAAGGAATAAGAAATTTTGACTAGAAAAAAAATTTAATTGATTCGAATAGTACTAATAATTTAGCCTTGCATATGGCAGCCTGGCTCAGTGGAGGGATAAGATTCGTGTAGCCAACTTCAAATAATTGGACATGAAACACTAGCTTTCAAAATCAATCTAGTTTTAACATGGCTTGCTGGATAATGTTGGTTACATCTATCAAGTGAATAAGTCAATTATGTCAGTTGGATCATGACATTTGGGTTTCATAACAAACTATACTAGGTTCAGCCAGTTGATGTGGCAGTGGATTGCTACTAGATTAACATCACATGCCACCAACTAGAGATTTGGGACCTTTTGATGAGGATGTAAAGTTCGTTCCTAAGGGGAAAGTTTTAGGCTAATTAAGAGGATTTATAAGGCTTATATGAGAGAACTGTCATTAACTTAAGTTTAAGAATTTTGAATTATTGGTTGGGCTTATCAAGTTAATGAGTTAGCTGACTCATCGCATAGGGTTTTTTTAATACTTCACCGTCGCCAATACAAATCTTGGAGATTATTAAAATACCTCCTAAGTCACATTGTTTCATATAGACATTTACTAATCCAGCACAACCTATGATAGCAAATAGATTTATCATATAAGAACAACTTTAAAAACATGAAAGCAATTCAAATGGTGAATACTCGACATATTCATTTCATGTCGAGGAATAAAAAAATGATTAGACCTAGTAGAGCAAAGCATATATCATAGTATCAAAGGTATACCACTTAGAACCATGTGCATTACTCTCGTTTTCTGTATATGTAACTTTAGGATGAACAAATGTACAAGTGAATCCATGAGAACATTCTCGCAAAAGAGCATGAAAGATGGAAAGGGAAGAGTATTACTTTATCAAGCCATCCAAATCCTCCATGGTAAGGTCACACTCTCTGCATAAACCATCTGTTATGAGATCTTCAGGTGTCTCAGTTCCACGTACAGCGACTACTATAGTCCTTTTATCATGTAGAACCACAACAAAATAGGCAGCCTCCCGCTTTGTCTGCGATACAACAACAAAGAATAAAAAAGGTGAAATATCTAACATCAAATAATGAATTGAAAATATGATGCATACTTCGGGAGAAGTGTCAAACAGTAGCAGCTTGCTCAAGTGAGAGAAATGTATAAAGAAGGAAATCTTCGTAGTATGCATTTTGAAGAAAACATCTTCATCATTTGCAAGGAAGGTACATCTAGGCCAAGGAATATGAAAAATCTAACTAGAATTATGAGTTTATCTGCTTATCAGTGAAAAGATGACAAAAATATATTTATTTTCCATTGAACTTAAGCGCCAAGTTGCAAATTAATTAAACAACTATAAAAAAGCATACTATTTGTCCAAAAAAACCTGTATTATATCAAATGACAAGTGAAGAATTAGCAACATGCAAATTTTGATAATATCACAAATCATCCAAGTTTGCATGTTTTAAACAGTTAATCAAGGAATACAAGTTCTCTGTATCTTATTATGGTTGGAAGAAATTGTATCTCTGATAGTTAGCTGCATGATTCTGTATAGTCTATGGAATACTGAGCCTTTTGCACCATAGCTAGAGGTGTCAAGGGGAATGCCCGAATTTTAATCCAAAAGTTTTCATATTGGACCAGGCACAACCAGGCTCAAACCAGACTAATTTGCACTGGTGCCAAGCCTAAGCTTGGGCCAGAAAACAGAATATTCATTATTGAACTGATAGTTTATTAAATATTTTTTAGAATTAATATTAATGTTAATTAAAAGAAAATGGTGGGTCAAACTCGGCTCAAAAGCCATGCTGAACCGAGAATGGCCTGGTTCGAGCCTAGGCCTATGAGTCATGATTCCTATGCCCAACACAGACCCACATATAGCATTGGGCCTGGCCCAGCAAGTTAGCTGGGTCAGGTAGAGTCACAAGCGGCTCAGCCCATTTGGCACCTCTTACCGTAGCTATTGTATCTAGATTCAAAGTTTGCAAAATTAGGCTATTCTCAAAAATAAATCAATCGAATAGATTTCTTCATATAGTAGCACATAGTAGACTAAGAGAAAAGGAAAAGACTCGAGGGTCTACAGAAGATGGATAACATAACTCAATCTTTTTCTAGAAGTAGCAAACTAAGAATAGGATGCTTTTGTCAGTAAAGGTGCGCTAGAGACAATTTCGCTAATGTAACGAAAATGCACAACTATGTTAATGAAAATCTTTTATTTCATGTTTCATTATCTTGCAGAATTGGATGATCTATAAACTAGTATTATATTAGTGATCGATCCTTAAAGATGTAAGATAATACTATTAAAGGTTCCTAGTTGTAGTAATGTTCAAATTGGACTTCAACTTTGCGCTTACACTAATACACACTATGCTTCCATTGTTGGATAGTAGTAAATAATCTTAGGCCTACAAGAACAGTGATGCTTACAAAAATGTGCAGGTGTTCATTGAAGAGCAAGTTCCTGCCCATTATTCACCAAGAGAACTCTTTTGATATTTATCAAATGTCAATGGACTTTCTCATGCAGGTGAAAGTGGTTCTTGAACGTGTGATGATCATGCTCATCTCATTTGGAAATCAACATACTTTGGTTCTCATGAGTTGAACTAAAAAAACTGAATAAACACCTATATTCAGTATGCTGCTAAACCTTACGAACATGGGGGCGGGGTATAGTGGACACTGGACTTATCACTCCTCATAAGAAGAGAATATGTGACTAGCCATGCGATGGACAATATCTCAAGAAATATATAGTGAAAGTCAATCGAGAAAGAATTCTGGATTTACTTTCTTATGGATAGAACATCTTAGCGAATTAAATAGCACTTAATGTGGGCCAAAAGGATGGACATCATTGAAGTCCTAATACACATCATAACATTGGAAAGAGGACCAAATTGCATGAGAATCGTTGTTGTGAAAGCTTTTATGGATTGCCACAACCCTTTAAGAAGTTAGATAGTCATGATGGCTTACTAGAGGTGGTTATTGACTTACATATATAAAATTTGAGAGGGGCCTTTATATGGGATTAAAGGGTGTAATCATTTGTGGTTATTAAAGGGCTATCAAATCTTGGCTAGAATATTAATAGCTTACTTGGCTGACTCGACCCATACAAAGAGCTTCAGGAGGTAAATTGACAAATTTGAGGAAGGCAGCTGCATGTCCCCGCCACCAATTATCACCTTCAAGTGAAGGCCTCCTGACAAAGGAATCATAAGAAACCATTTGAACTATGTCCTAAAAGAAAATGAAAGCTGATTGTCTAAGCATATAACATGCATATATAAAATAATACTCGATGAGGCTCCAGTAAACACAAAGTCCTGGATAACATTTCATGGTTTTATCAAACATGTATATAAAATAATATTTAATAATGCACAGTAAGCTCATATTTGGATAGCATTTTATGGTTTGTGTCCAATGTACACATAGGTAAGATGATAGCTATGGCCTCTGGGTACTAATGTCCATGACAAAGGTACAACACAAAAATATATGTACTCGTTTTTCTCCATTCAATGGTCTATGGAAGCAACTTGGATAAGAAATAATACACTAACACTAGATCAATTTGAGAAATAAGATTCATATAGTCATCCCATGTTGTTGGGACAAACATGGCTGGATGATGCTGATGCATCATGCATCTGTGGCTAATGATTTATTCAACTAGTTTAATCTGTTCCGCCATTTTAGAGAGAGGTAGCATTACTAAAGCTTTATTTTCACTATGATCCCAGCAGGAAAGGCTTTTGCATATGTATAGTCAAAAAAACAAATATGATGATGACTGATGAGATATAGAAACCTGTTCCGAGCCCAGGGAGTCACAATTCCTTGTCTATAGAGCCATGCACAAGGAAACAAGATAGGGTTTCTACCAAAATCAAGCAGTGGTCCCTGCATTCAGAAACAGATATGGTGAGTAGAAAACATTCTGAAGAGGAGATAAACATTCTCAAGAATTTTGGTTATAACTGTGTATGCAGCTTCAGCAAATTGATGGAAGAACGATGCATCTTCAATAAGTTGGTCAGGTACATCCATAAGCTTATTGTGCAAGTTCTGCACCTGCTTTTGGCTTTGCAATAGAGCAAGTCCTGAGCAAACAATAAGATAAAAAGGACAGCATGATGATGAAAACTTTAGGCATCAAAAATAACTAAAGCATGTTTCATTGACATCTGTAATAGAAGTTACCACCAGATCAGATCTAACTAAAGCAAGAACAATAATATTCTAAGTGACAAAGTGAGCATATAAGGAACATACTTGCTTTACACACAAAAAAAATGTCTTATGTTTTCTGATATATAATTTGAGAAGATTTCACATTTCTAATCAGAGTTCCAAACATCCCGAGTTTACTGTTTAACCAATTGTATTTGTGATGCTAAGTAGCATCGAATTGTACTCACCTCCAAGCCAGAATCACCCATTGCAAAAGTTCCCAATCCCAACTTACAAGTAGTTCTAAGTTTATAGTGGAAGCATGAGCAAGAATGAACTAGTATGCATTATGTTTTACATGATCAGAGTTTAATTGTTTGCAGTTTGAATCATAAAGATAGCATTTCATAAGTCAAAAAGAAGATTTTGTTATCTTAAAATTTTAAACTTCTAGAGGAAATAAAAAAAAAAAAAAATCAACTATTCAATCACTTATAGATGCTAAAATTCTTCTTTATGAAGAACTAGACCTGCCAATAGTTCAAGATGCCCTGTTCCTGATGCACGATATGCAACAAGATCACCTAGCAACCTTGCAACAGAGTAAATCTCGTCTTCTTCCAAAACACTCCTGAGTAAACAAAGAAATGTAAGTAAGAAATTAGAAAAATTGACATAAATGAACTGAAATTATTGAAAGGACCATACAAGTACTTGGCGCGTCCTAGACAGCACAAAGCCTCCCGAATTCCATGATCAAACACTTCACTGTAGTGTGCTTTCCATGCAGTATCATGTGTTGAATAAAATGACCTCCATCTCAATATGTCAGCTCCCATAAAAAGCTGTATGATTACAACAAGCCACGCCAGCAGAAGAAAAGAAACCACTAAAATTTTCTTCCATGTTTGATTAACTGTATCCTGTCCTAAAACACCATTGTGTCAATCAAGTGACAGGAAGTTAGCAATTAAGATCAGGAAGCAGAAAACAAGTTCTTTGCCAAAAGAAGCCAAATAATACACAGAAGGCATTGAGTAGTAATCATAATGCTCAAACAAGATAAGCCCATTCCCAATCTAGTGTTAAAGAGAAACTAACATCGACGTATTCACTTCAATGGACAAACTATGCAATTTCTCAGATGGCAAACATGATTAACCTGCCACAATGAATAAACTAGCATAACTGATTTTTTTTATTTATAATGAAGACATGCAAACCCAACTTCGTTAATCAAACACAATTAATTGCTAACCTAACATCAGGCATCAGAAATTATTGGTCATAATCCAAACCAACTTAAATTGCTTTTCTGATTCTGTTATCTATAGAAGGACACCAAATTACTCCAAGATGGTAGAATTTTAAAAAATTTCCTAATGATTCAACACATCTATTTTAGCAATTCTATCCATGTTGCATTTAACATTTTTACTTGTTATTTCCTATCTAACATTATGATGTACTAAGTATAGCAGACAATATGACTGTCCTGTAAAATTTTCTAGACTAAAGGGCACATGACGATTACACAACAATCAAGAAGATCCTCTTCATTTTCGAATGGTAATATATGTAGCAAACTGGATTGAGCGCTTATTAATAAAGAATGGTTAGAGGTTGAGTTACAGAGCTTTGTGGAATTCACACCTCCTGATCACTCAACGTTTTTGGTCTCTATCTTGGGTGAAGGAGTCCGCATTCAGAAACCATTCAAATTCTTCAATATGTGGGCCCAACATGACTCGTTCTCGCAACTAGCAGAAATGAAATGGGTGGAATACAAGCAACAATTGGAACGCAACAACAAACAATATGAGCTCTCACATATCTTAAAGACTCTGAAAACGGATTTGAAGAGGCTAAACGCAGAGCATTATCAGCATATATATGTCACTGCTGCCCAAGCGCGCCTAGAGGAGGCGCAAGGTAATGGTTTATTGCATGGTCATATGACAGAGGATTACAAGGAGTTACAACAAACTGAAGCTCATCTAAGTGTTGTAGAACACTCTTTTCTATGCAACATACAAAAATTGGCTACTTAAGCAAGTAGACCGGAACTCTACCTTTTTTAATGCTCTGGTAAAGCGTAATAATAAGCGATCATTGCAGTGGAGAAATCGGATGGTACTCTTACACAGAATCATTTGGGGAGGTGGTCAAGATTTTCACGGAACACTTCCACCGCCAGCTTGGGGAGACTGTTGACCGCACAACAGATTTTCCTCACTCTTGCATGACATTCAGCTAGTATGTTCTAATGGACCAGCATGATGCTTTGGAGCGACTTTCTACAGCAGAGGAGATAAAATAGGCGCTATTTGATATTGGAGATCAAAGAGCTCTAGGCTCGGATGGGTATAGCTCTAAATTCTTCAAACACTCTTGGAACATTGTGGGGCGGCTATAGTTATGGAGTTTTTCACCGGTGGGAGATTACTACGGAGATGGAATCATACTTTGATTGCGCTTGTCCCGAAATCAGCCCATGGCAAGGTGATAAATTATAGACCGATCTCTTGTTATGCGGTATACTACAAGGTCATCTCTAAGATATTGGCTACGAGATTGTCCGAGATGGTAGGAGGGATACTTCATCCATCTTAGGCAACTTTTGTTCAGGGACGTCTCATTATAGATAATATTCAACTAGCACAGGAGCTCTAGATGCATTATGAAGGTTGACCAAGGCCTTTTGACTCAGTTCATTGGGAGTTTCTACATGAGACGCTTATTGATTTACAATTTCCTACGAAGTTTATATCCTGGATAATGGAGTGTGACACCACTACATCATTCTCGCTGGCCATTAACGGGGGATCTTTTGGATTCTTTAGAGGGGCAAGAGGGCTACGGCAAGGAGACCCTGTCTCTCCTTACTTATTCGGTATTTGTGTGGAGATCCTTGGGCGATAGATACAATAGCGCACAGTCAGTTCAGATTTCAAATTTCATCCTCGATGTGGTCATCTCAGATTGGTGCACCATGCGGCTTCTTTCTCTTACGGGCTTCCAGAAGGGGACTATGCTCTTTCGATATTTGGAGATAACGCTTGCTGCTGAGTGTCTACGAATATCAGATTTCAGCCCACTTCTTGACTCTCTAGTAATTAATTATTGGCCTAAGCAGACACTTTCTTTTGTGGAAAAGACGCAACTCATCACCTCGGTGTTACAAGGAGCGGAGTGCTTTTGGCTCTCTATACTTCCTATCCCCCTTGGTATTATTGACCGCATTTATAGCATAGTCTTTTATGTGGACTTCCAAACACCCCCCGGTGTCTTGGGCGGATATGTGCAGGCCCAAGAAGGAGGATTGGGATTCCGCGACTTGAAAGCTTGGCACCTTGCCTTACTGACTAAGGCACTTTGGTGGATACAAGCAAAGGAGGATGTTCTTTGGATCAAGTGGGTGCATCATACATATTTGAGGCGAGCGGACGTATGGACTTGGGAGGTGGTGCAGTCGGATTCCCCACTAATCAAGCGGTTGTTGCAAATTCGTGACCTTATCCTTACGGCTACTAGGTCGCCGACAGGTGCTATGCAGAGGTTGGCGGATTGGTTTGAGCAAGATGGAGGTGTGGCTAGTGCTTATGACTTCTTTAGGCATCCCAGTCCTAAGAAGCCCTAGGTGAGGACAGTATGGAAACCCTGGGTGAGGACAGTGTGGAAGCCCTACATCCAGCCTAGCCATGCAATTACACTTTGGATGCTGGCTCAGAGGTGACTTCCTACCAAAGACAAATTGGACTACTCGGAGGATCGGTGTTGTGTCCTTTGTAGGAGGGAGATGGAGTGAGTACTTGTTCTTTGGGTGCCCTCCTGTAGCGATCTTATGGCGGAGGGTCAAAGAGTGGCTACATATGGGGCAGGAGATGTCTACCTACCGACGGATGCTACGAGTTTTTGGGTATTTTTTCAGAGGAGGTCGTCTCTTGACTAAAGCCAGATACCTTGCATGTCGGCTTTGATACACTTTTTATGAAGATCTAAGAACAGTTGTATCTTTGATGAAGGACAGTTGGAGAGTGAGAAAATTTTTAGAAATGTACAAATCCATGTTTATCGAACTTTGGGAGTATTTTCTGATCTGACATTATGTCAAACATGAGACGCTACTGATTTCTGGGTATTGTACTCTGGTCTTGCTTTGATATATACATTTTACTTATAAAAAAAAACAATTCACTCTATCCTATAAATCTTCATCTATATCACCTTTTTGATGAATAATAGAAAAAAAAATTACCAGTTGCCAATGAGACATTAGCAGCATAAACTACACATCATATTTTGAGTAACCATACAAACATGTCATCTATTGATATGCAAAATCAATACTTCACCACTCTGACAACCTACAAGCTCTTCTATCCAAGTCAGAAACATAATCTATTAGCTGATACTTTGTACAACAGAAATTGTACCACGAAGTCATAACTTTCAAAATTACATTACATTACAAACAGAAACTACAAAGTAAGAACAATTTGCAACTGAGCCAAATCTCTGTAAGCTAGATTGAATAGTTTAAGAAAATTAATCAAACAACTCAAATAAATGTACTAAAACACATTGAAATAGATGAACTAATAATAATAATCTGGTAGATGCCTCAAAATGCAGCATAATTAAGCTACAATAAGCTTAATTGTGAATGTGAAACCCCTGTTACATCAAATCCACTTATTTTGAATTAAATAATTGTTAAGCTATTCAAAATAAATTTTCTTCCCGAAAGTTTACTGCGATATTTTATCTCATGAAAAAAGAAACAAATAACTGAGTTCTTGATTGGTTAACTACAACCAAAGTTAAAATCAAATGGGTAAAATTTTCATATTTTCTGACTAGTGCAGAATTGAATTTTTATTCAGTAGAGTGCATTTTTAGTTTTCAACCAATGAAAATTGTTTCCAGCTTTTTTATCATGGATAACAATTAGCTTCAATAGCAGCAGCATTCTTTTTTACTGATAGAGCTACCATACAAGTATTGAATAGCTAAACAATCCAGGTTAACAATAGTTAAGCTGAGGAAAGTGTCTCTAACCGTAAGGCATATTTTTTTATGCAAACCATAAAGCACATATTGAGTAGCTAAAGATGACAAGATATGGTATAACAATCTCAACCGAACTCAAAAGAAAACAAGAATTACCTAAAAGACAAGATCCACCATGAGATAAATCAGTTAATGTGATGAATGTTAAGTAGGCTGCTCCAATGGATTGTAACACTGTGACTGCTATCCCAAATCTGGTCCACCATAGCCACCTTTTATACCTTAGCTACTCAAAGGGAAAAAGTAAAAGAATAATGAAAAAATAATCCATGTAATAAAAATTTATATTTGAAGCAAAAAAGATCAGTATGATAAAACACAGTATAGAAAGTTAGCATGGTGCTCATAACAAGTATATAGCCTTGACTGAAACTGACTTATGGTGACAGTAGGATATATGTTAGGGACTCATTCTCTCATGGATGGGGAACAAGAAAGATGGACAAATCAACTAGATGGTTTGGAGTCAAGATGGATCAACCAATGAATTATAATTAAAGATCAATCAATTATAATCAACGACTAAGCATTTAATTATGATTGGATTTTAGTTGAGACTAGGCTATGTAATTGAGACCAAGTTATTTTACTACAACATGAGTCAATCTAAGGTCCATATGAAACGATGGCTGAGTGAGGTTAGAAATTCCCTCTGATGAATCCAATTATCTCTCTCCTTTCTACTCTCTCCCAGTGCTACTGCACATTCTATCACAAATATTTCTGTAATTTCCAGAATAAGGAGGTCAAATGAGCAAAAGGATCAAGAGTGGTCCGTCCTTATAACACCCCTACTTAGACACCCAATTCACAATTCCATTTTGCTCTTCCCCATGCAACATGAGGCAGCAAGGAAGCATCCTCCTCCTCTAGGATCCTTTGCTCGTGCTGTCCTCTTACTGGAACCAAAGTTTCCCATGTCCACTCCAAACTCTCCTCCTCCCTATCTCTTCTAGAGCAAAAACTGAGTCTCAAATGATACCAACAAGGGCAGTGCCACACTGTGGCTTTTGTTGATATCATCAATCTCTTTTTGTGTTGAGGCAATGATGACTCTGTCCAATGGGCAGAATGATAAGCTTTGCCCATCAACAGAAATGGCACTGGATTGCAAACCTTGGGTTCATTCAACGGCTGGTGGTCCATCACAAACTAGCATGGATGATCTCAAGGAAGTTTGTTGCTTACAATTCGGCCCACAAACCAATGCAACATGCTCCATGACCTTCTAAAATTTCAACAAACAGGAAGCAAACCAAATACAAAGAGAAATTAGAGTTGTTACTTGTTCATTCAAGTATATTAATACCCTCTTAAAATTACAAATTTTATTAGGTGGATTGTAAAATTCCTTGAAGGTTGATGTAAACACACATCAATTATGTGAATCACCTACATGCAGACTACCTCTAAAATAAAATGAACCCAGCATCCCCAACACGCTAGATATCAACACCATCAAAGCATTTCCACAACCATCCATCAAACATGTTCTGCAATGTGACGATAAATATACAACCATCCCTGCAAACGTCTATTCTGGGTCGACAACATTTGGATCAACAAAGAGAAAGATGGATGGATGAAGATGCCAAGAGAACCAGAGATCTCATTATATACCATCATAGGTAATAGGCAATCTCACACTAGACTACTACATGCTTCCAGCGAAGGACTTCCTATGAAAAATACTAATTGTCTCCGGCAGCAGTAATACAAATAACTTCCATTGAAGTAATTCAGTGAAGTGCAAAGGTTTGCAGTAAATCTTCTCGGCCATAAGGTAGTAGGAAGTATGCAATGAAAGCATATTCTGTAAAATCAGCCAATTTTATGTTTTCCACATAAAAAAGAGGAAGCAATAGTTGAATTGTTTAATAGGTTTGTCAAAATGAAACACCTGGATTTGCAATGAACTCTATAATGGAATGAACAATATCAATGGAAAACGGCGAAACTAAAATACCCGTCTCTCGTGACGAACGGCAGCATCAGCAGCAGCGGACTCAATAGGGAAACTAACAATTATCTCAGCCGTCTCATGCTGCGCCTTGCCGGCGCCGACCATGGCGATGACCCTGATGCTCGCGCTCAAGATCGAGGCCGCGAAAGGCAGTTTTTCATCGCCGGAGCAGCTACGTAGGAGGTAGATCAGCAGGAAGACACCTAAAAGGATCACGGAGAGGTTCGAAAACCCGAGAAGGAGGGCGATCCATCGGACGTTGCGGAGCTTGGCGACGAGTGTAGACCGTCCCGGGGCGAAGTTGCGGTCCATGCGAAGGGAGGAGCGGTAGGGCCTCCGGCGAGGGACGCAGACGGAAAGGGCGGCGAGGGGGCGGAAGCGGATGAGGGAGGCAAAGACGGGGTGGAGGAGGTTAGGCGAGGATTTCTTTGCCATTTGGGAGAAGCACCGCCGTTGCCACGGCGGACGGAACTATGAAAAAAAGTGGCGGAACAATTTCATTTCGGTCCTAGTAATTTTAGTTTTTTCTATTTTTTGTTTTGTAACTTTTGTTGTTTTTCAATTTAATCACTAAAGTTCATTTAATTACGGGCAACATTGAAATACCTGATAAAAGTTTGTTTCAATTTAATCACTAAAATTAAGATTAATATTTTGGATATTACATTATAGGTAGAATATTATTTTGATAATTTTTTTTAAAAAAAATACTTTTTAATAATATAAATGATTAAGGTATCTTTTTAATTTTCTAATACAATTATTCTTTTCACATATCATTTTAAAATATCTTATTTTCTATCTATCTAAGGTACATATACAAATAAACTTATTAAATGAGTTTAACCATAAAAACTGGTAAATGAATATAGAAACTTAATCAATTTTAACTAAAATTATTATATTTTTATATTTAATTCATTTTAAAAATATGATTTTCTTTGAAATTTATAAAATTTATATCATTTTCGTATCTATTGTTTTATAATTTTTTTATATTTTAAAAATATATATTTTTTCAATAAATTTTAAATTGTTCATATAATAGTTTTTAAAAATTTCTCACTATTATTTTAAAAATATATATATTTCAAAAAAGTATAATTCGAGTAACAATTTTAATTTAAAATTACTTATAACTCTTAGCATTATTATTTTATTTTATTTTGACTAATCCTAAATAGATGATCTTCTAATTCATCTATCAAATAAATTATTACTGAGAACTTCGTCTAATATAATAGCACATACAAAGAGAATAAAAAAACCAACGAGATATTCTTTATCGGTTAAAAAACGACCTCAAACTTATATATAATAATATTTCTATATAAATCATCTGCCAGGAAAAAGGTTTCGTGTCCCATAAGTAATCATGACATTTTAAAAAGATGTTTACTTGTCCAGAGGATAACTCTATCCGTAAACAAAGTATATATTCTAAGGTATTTTCAATTATTTAATTCGAATAAGATAAGATCTTCGCATTATGAAAAAAGTTTTAAAAACAGATATTGTAACTACTGAAGAATTGAACAAAACAAATATTGCAACTACATAAACCCCTTTGTCGAAAAGAACTGAAGGCAAGAGTGTTTCGCGCATTTGATTACAGGAAGAACTGAGAAATATAACTGAGAACTGCAATTTTTGTTGGGAAAAAAAAACAAAATCTGCGCATAGACTATGCGATATCTTATCAGAAGAATGAGCAAGATAACTGCATATCGAAAGGAGAGACGGTGGGCATCTTCTCCTGACACGGACGGGAAACAGCCTTCGGGCTTTTCCTGTTAACACATGCGGTTAAGGCTATCACTACGACGGATCTTACCTAATTTTTTTGATACGTAATGTTAATTACAAAAAATATTCTTTTTTATTAAAACCATAGACTTTTTTTTTATTTATTATCAGGAGAACGGATCATCTGGCATCAATACATTTTTTTCTTCTGAAATTCTCATTATTTTTAATATTGTTATAACATCTAAACTATAACTTGAATATTTTAATTTTAATCAACACACATAAATTGTGTTGTCACAACTATGAATATAAATATTTCAATTTTATTATAATAATTATAGTGCATAACTATTATAATATAAACATTCCGTCCTCCAGACTTAATATAATAGTAAAATATAAGATATATAAGATGTATTTTTCAAGTAATTAGGATTCAATTCTAACACATAACAAATCGATGATGATTGAATTATTGATGAAACTAGAGCGTCACATCAAAAGTCACCACGCTTCTTGAATTTATTTGATAAACAGAATATGAGATCAGACCGTCTACCTCAAAATTAATCAAGTTTAGAAATGCAAATGAATCAAATCGAACCAAACAATATGAAAATATTTATTTTTAAATTTGAGTTTGAAAAATATATATGATATTCAAATTCGAAAATATAAATACTTTTAGCTAAGCTCGATTGGAAATAAAATTTGAGTTCGAATTTGATTTTAATTATTTAAACCTTGATTCATGCTGAATCGATCTATAATTCAAAAGGATTTAAATTCAAATTCAATTCAAATTATTCAGACCTTAATTTGAACATATTTTCAATTAAAATTATATAAAAATAATCACAATTCGATTCGAATTCGACTCACAAGCAACTTGTGATAAATCAAACAAAATTTTATGAATTCAAATTTGAGTCAAAAAAATTATTAAAAAAAACAGGAAAAACAAGAAAATTTCTGTAATTATACCTCGAGGCTCATCTAAAGGTTGCTTGCTTCCGATCTAACAGCATCAAGAACCAGCCTGAATCTTTCAAATGTGATGAGACCACATTTTTGTTTCGGAAAATGAATTAACCTGCACCTTTTCAGCAATATGAAGTACTAATATTAACATCGAGCTATATGGATACATCTAAGCATCAAGCTACAATGCATGTCATGCAAGCAATATGCCTAATCCTAAGTTCAGCTGCCAAAGTAAATACTTGAGCTATGGAGCCTACTAAACCAGAAAAGAAGAAGCTTGGACTGTACACATGGTGAACTCTGGTCCATTCCTAAACTATACTCAGAACTCAGGCTTCAATGCTTGAAGGATATATTCCCTCGACACCGGTGAGCAAAGCAATGCTACCACAGACGCATAGAAACTAGCTACAGCGCTGATCCAGAATGCCCCCACTGATATCCAACTCTCCTCCCCACCCCTGCTTACACTTATCGGCTCCCCATCAGCTAACTGTGCCTCAGCACAACCTTTCCCTGAGAACTCCATGCACAGCGCAGGGTTCCCTGCAAATGCCCCTGGAAACTTCTGTAGCCCATCGTTCGTTGGCACGGGCCCTGAAAGGCAGTTGTAGGAGAGGTTTAGTGTCTCCAGCTCCCTAAGCCCAGAAATGCTGGCAGGAACCTCTCCAGAGAGGGAGTTGTGTGAAAGATCCAATCTTTTCAACTTCCCCATCTTCTCTAGATTTCCAGGAATGTGACCAAATAGATAGTTGTATGAAAGATTTAAGTATTCTATTCCCCTTAATCCAATCAACCCGTCTGGTATCTCTCCGCGAAGAGCATTGCTGGACAAATCAATTCCCACAGGTGATTGTAGCTTGTAATTGAACTCCATTTGCCGACTACCAGCGAAGTCCACTAAGACTGAAACCAAGCCCTCGCCAAATCCTTCATTCAACTCACTAGAATTGTCATTGAACTCTGAGCTGACGTTGAAGTCTCCATCAGGAATAAAACCTGAGAAGTGATTTCCGGAGAGATCAAGCAACTGTAGGGACTGGAATGAGAAGATCCAGCTTGGAAGATCGCCTGTTAATTGGTTGTTAGAAACCGAGAGGAATCGGAGGTTCTGCCACTTAAGAATAGCTCCACTAAGCATGCCTGTGAGCTTATTTGAACTGAAGTCGACGACCTCAAGTGACTTGCAACCGGCCAGAGGAAGAGGAATCTCACCGGAAATCTGGTTCCCAGCTATGTCTAGGATGCGTAGGCTATCAAGGGCGTCAAGCTCCGGGTGGAGGGCACCAGAAAGGTTGTTGTGGTCTAGCTTCAGTTGCCAAAGCTGGAAGCAACCGGCGAGGCTGACGGGAATTGGACCAGAGAGAAAATTGTAAGAAAGATCAAGGGCCTGGAGGTAGGTCAAATTCCCGATAGCCACTGGGATCTCTCCGGTAAGCTGGTTCTGCGACAAGAAAAGGCCTTGCAAACTCCTCAACTCCGCTAGCTCCGTTGGAATCTCCCCAACGAGCTTGTTGCACGATAAATTTAGAAGTAGCAACGAAGATCTCTCTGATTCCTCCACTAGACTGCCTGGAATCGGACCAGAGAGCGCGTTTGAGCTCAAATCAAGAACCAGGAGCTTGTCGGAGAAGATGAGTCTCGGCGACATCCTGTATTGAAGGCCATTTGACGAAAGATTCAGCACTGTCAACGCCCTCAGCGACGAGATGCACGTAGGGATTCCGCCAACGATGGCGTTGCTTGCTAGGTTGAGTACCGAGAGCGAAAAGACAGACGCCGAGAAGCAGGGGAGGGTTCCTGAAACCTGATTGCGGGCGAGGTTGAGATAAACTAACGGCTGCCGGAAATCTTCCAACGCGCCCGCCAGGCGATTTCCGGAGAGATCGAGAAATTCCAGCGATCGGAGATGGAACAGACCCTCTGGAATCTCTCCCTCGAACGAACACCATCCAAGATCGAGTTTTTTCAGCCTGGCAGAGAAAGTACCGACCCATTCCGGCACCGGACCGCCGACGCTGGGGTTTCTCGCCAACACTAGCGTCTCGAGACGCCATAGCATAGCAATCTGCGGCGGCAGAGGCCCTTGAAGCTTGTTCTGCCCGAGATCGAGGGTTCCGAGGCCTCGAAGCCGGCCAAGACAGGGCGGAACAGGGCCGGAGAAGGCGTTGCCGTGAAGGACTAGGGTTTCGAGGAGGGAGAGCCGGCAGAGGAAGGGGATGGCGGCGCCCGAGAGGCCCAACCCGCCGAGGTCGACCCGGACGACCCGTCCGGTCCGGTTCTGGCAGGTTACACCGGCCCAGGCGGAGCAATTGGATCCCTTCCAGCTCGCCAGGCCCAAGCGCGGGTCGTTGAGCTCGGATCTGAAGCGGAGGAGCGCGTCGCGGTCGCCGGCGTGGAAATCGAGTTCCATTGCCTCGGCGGCGGAGTAGAGCGCGCCAAAGAGGAGGAGGAGGAAGACAAGGAAGAAGGGGGAGAGGGTTTTAGGGTTGAGAGGTTTTGGGGCTCCCGACGCCATGGGAAGGGGAGGGAGGACCAGGAAAGCAGGCAACGAGCAGCGAGGAGAAGAAGACGCGGTGACTACGAGAGAGTAGAGACTGAGATGGATGCGGTCTATTGGAGCCGACATTCTGCAAAGATTATTCGCCATTAAAGCGAAGGCGGGCGTTAGCAGCTTGCTTTTGTGAAGCATCAGAATAATTTATTTTGAAATGAAATGAAAAATAACAAGATGTTCTTGAAATATTTTTATTTCAGAAGCCAGGCCCGGCTCTAAGGCATAAGCCTATGCCTAGGCCCATTAATATTAATTAATTAATACACTTATATATTAATATTAATTAATGAAGTGCACTTGTATAAATGCAATGCTAATTCATTAATTGCATAATTTCACTTCTAAGAATTAATTAATTACTATAATTAATTATAGTTATTTGATTCTACTTCGAAGAATTAATTAAGTGTATTTATCGATTTTGCTTTGAAGAATTAATTAATTGCTGCGATTAATTTCACTTATCGATTACGCTTCCAATATTTATCCTTATTTCCTCATTATCCTTATTTTTATGTGAAATTTTATTTACCATATGTATAATTCATTTCTTTACATATTTATTTCTTTATTATTATTATTATTATTTTCTTATTCTCACCATTATTTTACAATTAGGCGATACCTTATAAAACCTAATTAAAATATATTTAAATAATTTAAAATACACGAAGATAATTTTAATTTTTATATGACGTAAAGTTAAAATGGCTTGATGATGATTTTTTTTTAAAATAAAATATTTAAATTTTAATTTTTTTTTAACACATGACTTGTTATCTAATATTGATAATTTAGATTTATTTTTAAAATTAAAAGTTTTAAAAGAAATAATAAATCCAAAATTAAAAATAACACTTGAAATAAATTAAATTCTTTTCTCAATGCATGGATAACTTATAAAATATTATTAACTATACTGTTAGTGTAGTTTTAATAGAAACAAGTTTTTAAAAATTAAAATTAATAAAGTTTTATTTATGTTCAATAATGTCCCAAGAAATTAAGATTAAATAATTTAAAAATTTTATCCATTGAAATAAATTTATTATTAAAACTTGAATATAAAATTTTAATTAATAAGTTTGCATTCAAAAAAACTAGAAAATTAAATTTTATATAAAAAATATTTTTTAAAATTAATATTTTAATTTTTAAAAAAATAAATTAAATCCACAATTGTTGGTCCCAAGTTCGAATGAAAAAATAAATTAAATAAAATTAAAAATATTAAAGGACTAATTTTTTTTCTTTTTTGCGTAGGGTCTCAAGTAATCTTGAGACGACCCTGGTATCACTCATATAAAACATATATTGTTCTATCTTAATGGTTACCATCCTTACTATGTGAGAAACGCAGGATGAGCAACAAGAGAGGGGGAGTACTCATCGTAGCATAAGGATAAAGGATGAGCAACAAAAGGAGAGGACTCATCATAGCACAAGGGGGAATAATGGTGCTCTATACAAGCACAAGGGTAAAAGAGTTGGCTGTCATAGCAAATGCTCCACACAAGCTTGTCCTGACGGACTAAACCAAGCTAGTAAAGGCGATGAGTTCATTACCGAGTGGAGTGGATTTCAAGGTTGGTAATAATATACAAGGTTTAAAATCTCGAGCTATGCAAGAATTTCAATCTTTGAACGAAATGAAATAATTTCGAGATTCTATCATGTCATGTCGATACGGTTTTGGTACTTATTTATATTAAATATAATAATTATCAATTAAAAGAATTATTTTCATTAATATTTGAAAGTAATAGGTTATAATTTATTACAATAATTTCGATCACTTTGTTTATAGGGTTACCAATTTCAAATTTCATATTATCCGGTTTGATAAATAAATTATAAATATTTTTTAGTTTTCCTTTTTATTTTTTTATGAAAATTGATAATCATTTCTACTTCTACATGCTTTCTTTGTAGGAACTAAAGGAAGAGCTTCGTCGTAAATAAGATATATTTTACATTTAGAAAGTAAACATATCAAATTTGTATTCATGTAAATTAATACTTGTATTAAGCCAGATGAGAATTATCAAAATGAAATCATCTTCCTGTAAATTTTTTAATCCAAAATTTAAAAAACAAAATACTTCTTTTTTTCCTTTTCAAAATTCATATAAAAATATGTTAGGACCAAAGAAATTTAGATATCTTCGTAATAGTATGATATTGTTCATTTTAGGCCTAGACCCTTATGATTTTGCTCTTGAACTCTTGTAAAATACGGGGAAAAATTAAATTTCACTTTAAAAATATGAAATAAAATAGAGAAAAAAAATTGGAGTGTTATAAAAATTTTCGGGGATTAATTGGTGAATATATGGAGTTATTTGGATTAAGTATAATTGGGAATGATGCTTAATTAAATAAAACCTAAGCTGGAATAACCCTAAGTTCAAATTATAAATTGGAAAACACTGTTTGTTTTCTCATTCACTCGACAACCTCGATCTTCCCCGAGCCGA
>JBBUKS010155293.1:0-24699 GCA_038050645.1 Hedychium gardnerianum
AGATTTTTCAGAAGAGAATTAGTGGATTGCCTGTCGGAAACATCCCAAGGGGGCGTGGGTCTTGGAATAGTAGTCCGCTGAGGCTACGAACCAAGTAAACTGACCGTGTGCTCTTCTCTCTCTGTTTGTCTTTATTCGTATTTATCTTTCCGCCGCGCACTCGAACGATTTTAAAAGAAAAGAAAGTTTTTAAGACACATGATTCATCCCCCCCTCTCTCTCTCTCACGTGCACTCGATCCAACAACTATGTGGTATCCGCAATTCCAATAGCCCCCTGTAGTGGTTGATTGCCCAACACCATCGGTCCCCGACTCTACAACTGTATTATCAGTTTCTTGTACACATTCGGTAGTAACAACCTGTCCAGCCATAATTGGATTTTCTGATTGCCATATGGTGGTGTTTGGCAGTATAGTTTGCTGCTCCAACAGTTGAGTCTGTTGTGTACTCGCTGAGGGACCTGTGATGCCTTCACATTGTGGTTGGTAGTGCCCCATATGTTGATAGGTTAAGCAAAATTTAAACACGGCTTCCAAATGGAGTGGTAGGTCTACCTCCAAACCCTCGGGGAGCACTACGGGGATACCGTCTGGTGGTGATTTTGTGATGTCAATCTCCACTAGCATCCTTGCATAGTTGATACGCCCTCGTTATCTCGTCATTTGATCGGTGTATAGTGGCCGACCAATCAATGAGACTAATTTGCTCAATGCCCGAATAGTCCAACACTCTAGTGGTAGTTCCAAGATTTGGACCCAAACTGGTAAGCATTGAAGCTCCTCCCTCATCCACACGTCCTCTTGCGTTTTCAGCGGGCCATATAAAGTGTAGGCCCGATCCGGATATAGATGAGGTTGATGTCGAGTAACCCTAAGGATAGACAAAGTCAGCGACTAAGGCTGAATTTGAGATGAGGTCGGCGACAGAGGCCGACCCAAGGATGATGTCGGCGACTGAGGTCGAGTCAGGAATGCGATCAGTGACCGAGGCCGAGCTAGAGATAATTTCGGCGACTAAGACCAAGCCAAGGATGATGTCGGTGACTGAGACTAAGCCAAGAACTATCGGCGACATGAAACCGAGTTGTAATAGTTGACTTATCCTCGAATAAACTCTATTTCTTGAGATGAGTGTATTGAATATGTTCGATCAAACTTGAATTCTTTCTAGGCCGAGTTTGACCTAGGTTACTTATCTTGATTTTGATTGATAACTTAGTATGACTCTTGACCATGGAATATGCGAGGGCTATAGTCGGGAGCGCTGGGGGCGAGCGTTTCGCCTTTTGCCACAATGTGAGGGCTATAGGCTTCTGCCGTATCAATATTTATTCAAGATCAGGTAGTAGGCTACTTCATCTTCATATCTGTGTTCTGATTTTAAGTCAAGACTCTGTAGAATAATATATCTCTTGCAACAGCAATCAATTATAGCATTATAGGTTAGAATTAGAAATATTAAATCATTTAGGAGCTCGTGTGTGGACTTTGCTCGTAGATGACAATTCCAAGGCAGTTAAGTTAGCTGAGCTGCTGCTTGTCTAATTGTGATGATGGACTTCAGGACTAACTCGATTGATAAATATATGAAACAATAACTATAATGATTGGGAGTTGAAATTTTTCAAGAGATTTCATTATCTTTGCTGACTCTTGTTCATGTACTTGTCATAATTAAGTTTCTGCTGAACTTATTCTCAATGGCGTGGAATAGTCATGAGTGAGTCATTAACATGACGCTATTATATATTTTTTTGTATGATTGTGACGTCACTATCTAAAGTGATCAAATGTTGGGGAAGGGTTCAAGAATTACTCAATCTCACAACTTCATAATAAGTCTCTTCCACAAGGTCTAGACAAATAACTTATCCTTTAATTATAAAAGGATGAGCCATTTTAGTTTAGCTCAATCGACAATTGTTTGTGTCCCATGCTGCTTGGTGCTGCAAAAAGGAAGAGGAACAATGAGGTAGTTCTTGTCTAGTAGAATCTCCCTTTTATGTTTAAACTGATTTCTTAAGTTGTATTTCCTCGTCCGATCGATTACTAGTAGGCATCTCACTGAGCACAGCAACCATGTTGTAGGATATGGCACTAGATCAAGCACAATGGAATTCATCCACATCTGCGCAACAAACAGCCAGTCTTGCAGAAAGAGTAAACTCTTCCGTGGTTCATCGGAACGGATGTGAAATGACTGGAACAGGAATTCCGGGCCCGGGAACAACACAATGAGAGGATGAAGCTTCTGCGAGATCTTGTTCCTTGCTGCAGCAAGGCAGGTTTCTTTCATTCTCCTTGAATATCCACACTTTATGGAGACTTACGAGCTTCAGATCACTGAAACAACATGTTGAGGTAAATTTTAAAATGATTATTTTTGTTTCATAAATTTTTTTTTATCGATCGTGTAAATCGAAAAAGTTAATAAAAATTCATTTAAATAATTAATATTTTTAAATTTATTTTTTATTAGAGAAAAAATTCTCTATAATAAATCATAATATTTAAATTTTAAATTTTTTAATTATTTATTAACCCAGACTATAAACAAGTTAGGTGTCTACACACGTTATTGTGTTCTGCTACATAATTATGGATTAATTATAAAATAAAGATTTGAGATAAAAAAAAAGCCGTGCATCAGTACCACCACAAGTTAAATTTAAAGTATTATATTGTTAATATTTATTAAAAGGAGGAGAACAAATCAAATTTCTAGTACAGAAAAGGGGCTTGAGGCTGATAGGGAACAGAGGGAGAGGAAGAGACGATGGCGCTGTGGACGTCTCCGCTTCGACCGATCCCCTTCGGAAGCCGCTGGTCAGATTCCTCGTCTCGCATCCGAGCTTTGTCGTCGGACGTCCCCGTGCCGGATTTCCTTTCCTCCGATTGGTAATCTATAGCTTCCATCTCTCCACTTACCTTGATTTGTTCCTGTTTGCTGCTAGATTTAACTGCGGTTGTACGTCCCTACGAGGGGGGGGGGGGGTATAGGGTCCGGGTGCGCGATTCGGTGGATATGGAACTCATCGGAGTCGCCTCCATCCGACATATAGCAACCGTGGCGGAGGAGATCGGGGCGGCAGATATCGTAGACGGAGAGCAGCGGGGTTTGGCGCCGTTAAGAGTGGTCAGAGTCCCAACGACGCGATGCTTCTTCCGGTGGAGAATTCCTGATCTCTCCACTGCCGAGACCGTGAACAATAAGGATGTAGACGATAAGATAGGCGGACAAGTGGTAGCCCCGTCGGATCGCCAACCACGCCCGCCTAGGTTCGGAAAATGCCTTAAAACGGCACAACTTTGTCAAATATAAGAGAATATGTCAGGTGAACTCGACCTACCTATCATTTAGGAAGAAATTAGAATTGTTTATGGTTAATAGGTTCAGTGCTAACTAATTAGAATATAGTGATTAGTGTCCAAGTAACATTTTAGAAATTTTTTATTTTTGAACAAACAAAATTTTCACAGTATATAGCTTAATCTCACACTTTCACACTTGATGCTCCACGCATTATGTACCGAAAACAATATACATGATAACTAAAAGTTATAAAAGGATTTTTTTAAAAAAAATAGTATTCTAAAATTTTAAATACTATTTGTATAGCTATTATTTTACATCTAGAAATAAATATGCATTGTTGTAATATTATAAGTGAATACTAAAAAAATAGAATTAGGGAATTCATAAATAAAAAAAATAGAAAATAAAAATGTATTAAATAAAATATAGTTAATTTATTATCAGAGGTATGATCATCAACTAACACCACAATCTTAGATACCATCTTCTCGGTGGGAAACTTCCGTGGGGTCGGACCGGTCGTCCTAGGTTCGGTGTTATTTGATTAATTATTTTTTAAAGATATCATCTTCTCACAAAAGTCGAGGCATAATGTTCATTTTTTGTAGGAAACTTAGTCGTGCTAGTGCCCGTCTGAGTCAACCAAGTGAAGGATCAAAAATTAAACTTCACACTAAGATTAATGAACTTAGTTTTTGCCTAAATTGTCATTTAGTTTCCCAAGTCAAGTCAACTTATTCCAATCGACTAAATTGTCATTTACTTGACTCAAGTTGAAAAAGAATGGGGGTTTAGATGGAGGTCTTGCCAAGTAACTTGCCCTGCCATTAAATTTCTAACTTAACCCATTGATAAAGTAGATTAAGGTCTCCCTAAAATATAGTTTGGGATTGCAATGCATGTGCAAGTTCTCAAATTTACTTTGGTATTCTATAACGCTTGGGAATGATTCTATATTTGCTTGTTCTTCGGTTCGGTTAATTCGGTTTTCGGTTTTAAATTTCGTAATTCAATTAAACCGAATAAGAATATTAATTTAATTATTTTTTATTTAAAAATATAATTAATTAAACAAAAATTGGTTTTTTTATTTAAAACCGAAATTTTATTTAAAATTTTGGTTAATTCGGTCGAAAATCGAATTAACCGATATTTAATTGGTTCGGTTTTCGTATGAAAATCGGTCGATTCGGTTAGTTCGAAAAAAAATCGGTTTGTTCGGTTTTTGGTTTATTCGGTTCGGTCGGTTCGGTTTTGACAAATCTTTGCCACACCTCTATCTCTCCCTAGGCTTCTCTCTCACAGAACAAATAAAAAGCAGTGACAGAATCTCGCTGCATGTGCTCTAACACTTACAGACTAAGGCATGCCTACTTCTAGCACGAGAGTTGAGTTCACCCATTACACCCAAAAAACTTGGCAAAAGGTATAACATATAGAGATGATAGGAAGTAGAACAACTTACTCCTCTTTTGGGAACCCACACCTCACTTGGGCCATGGGTGCCTTGGCCAAAAATTGTTTAATCCCATCAACTAGGTTTCATGTGGTTCATTTCTTGAGATGTTTAGGGAATCAAAACTATGGGAAAAGAAAAGAGACAAAAGAAGCAAAGAACTAAAATTACTCAAATGGAGCATACAAAAAACATCGATCAACCAGCATTAGAGAGGAGAACCACATCATGAGCAGTTTTTGAAGATTCAAAATTCTCTCATACCAATTCGGCAGCTAAGTATAGCAGTTTGCCTCCACAAAGTTGGACATGATTCCCATGAAAACTGTTGATCAAAATCAATCGTTTACGACAGTACTGAAGGAATAAATTAAGGAAGTTTGATATGATAAAAAACTGGTTATTAACTAATTTAACATTACTGAAATATTTGCCAATTGCCACAACTGTGATGAAGTAGCAACACCAGACAACAACAAAGTACCATTTATTAAGGACTGAAGGATGAAACCTCCATGCTTATATTTTCCAATTTGCGAGTCTCATGGAGATGTATTAATATTATCTTTAAACATTTTTTTTCCTTTTCTATTGTCTCCTTCAGAAAGATATTTATGGTTGGATGAATCATGGTTTCCTCTTCTTTCTCTCAGGCTTCAATCTCGCAAGAAAAGGCCCTTTGGTCCTAAGCTGGAAGTACAATCTGACTTCGTATTACCATTGTTTTTCTGTTCATTAACCATAACTTTCATAACTCTGATCCCAGGCTTTAGTTCAGTGCAGAAGAAGCTATACAATGCCAACTTGATGCACTAAAATATAATGATCAACCTCGCCCAGACTATGGAATAGAAGTCATGTACAGGGTATTATATTTTCTTGGTTTCACAATAAGGGTACTTGTAGTTTAATATTTTTATATGATGAATAATTACTTTAATGTGCTTCTAGTTTGCTGGATTTGATCCTTTTGAAAGGTCACCCTACTTTGGACCATTCTTTGACCTCGGACAGGTTGGAAATTGGAATTGGCTAGAGTTATACTTTAGTTACTTGTATTCATTCTTCTTTTTCTTTTGACAAAATTTGATAGTTTGAACGTTTTCGGCGAATCTTTCACCATCCAACATATCGGGTTTTGCTTGGTCACAAGGAAAGGAACATCTTGAGCAACTTATGGGTGAAAGAGGTAAGCAAGTCTGCTCATCTGAGAATTTGGTTGTCTATAATTTCCAAGGAAGTTATATAACTCACCGGAAGACCCTATGTTCCTTCTCTTGAAATAGAACCGATTCAAGCAACGTGTTTGGATACAAGGGTCGCGTCCGGAGGAAGAAGAGATCTTTGAATTTACAATGGTTCAGGTTTACTCTCTATCTATATATAAAACATATGCGTTTATATGTGGGTATGCAAGTATGTACATATGCATATTCATTGGGTTGTACTGGTGGTTAACAGAGGATTGGTGGTTCCTGGGATGGATATTGGTTAACAGAGAGCTTGCTTCATGATGGGGATGGATTTTCTGGTGGGATTGCCTATTAGTGGATAAATCTCTGGCTGTATATATCACTTGAAAAAATTCTGTCGAATAATACACAACAACCGTGCTACAGATAGGTAACGAAAAATATGTATTAAGATGGGGCCAACTTTAAGACTTAGACCGGTTTACGTGTGTTAAATTTGGTGGACCTACCAAACAGTAGGCATTTCTGAATAACACTTCTGTGGAGAACTCCTCCCAAGCCATCCGATCAACAAATTGAGAAGACTCGGAAGGTGTTCTTCATGGAAACTTCTATGAGCATGTGCAAGTTTTATCTCATTTCATTAGTTTTGGTTATTGAGATGCAGTTTTGAATTATAAATGGATGTGTTCTAGAGAAAGGATAACGGATGTCTGTGGCTATCTAATGCACACAAAGGCCGTTTCCTTTGAGTAGATCTATTTGCGCCTCTTTAATTTTCTCAAACAGTTCTATAATGGAACAGTACCTTTGAGAAAAACTTAAGAAACAATTTAGGCAGAGCAAGACTTAACAAGTATGTCTGAGAATGTATGCTTTAGTAGATTCAGCCTGTTTGTATATAAATCAATGTACGTTTATGATCAACTCGGTTTACAAAGCTGATTCGTTCGCAATGTATGCTTTAGTGGACATCTCACCAGAAACTTTCACAAATACATAGATCAGTGAAGCTACTACTACAGAGCCATCCTACATGCTTGAACATCTCATCAAAAACTTACACAAGAATATCTTGTTCCTCAAATCAGACACGAGAGATCTGAAAGGTGCAGTTACTCATTACCAATCATTTTGTTACTCTGGACCAGCAAAACTCACACTAAACCACTTCCATTGTCAGCAAAATGTAGTGTTCTGACACAGATACATAGAGTGAAGTTACAACAATTAGCAACCCTAAATACTGAGAATCTAAGTTTAGTTGCAGATATGTCATCCTGTTGCCTTGAATAACTGAGTTGTAGGGATCATTTCATAGCATGAACTTCTTTTCTTAGAACATAACAATCTGGTGGGCTGATGTTCACATAGTAATTTTGTATCGTATCTTCTTGTAGAAGGCAATTGCATCTTCATTATTTGTCTGCACGTGCAAGTATATATCTGGTATATTATTCTGCTTCTCCGATAAATTGAGCACATGTTTCAACAACTTTGTGCCTGTTTAGGAAAAAAAAGACTAGTCCCCGTGATTTACCTCCTCCGTGTTGGTCCTGGGACGGGCTGACGGGGGCGCTGGGGGCGAGCGTTTCGTCTTTTTGCCACCAGGAAAAAAAAATTATATGAAGGACAAACCTCTTATGCTCCTAGTATAACTTATAATCATCCTCACACTATAAAAGGTAAAAGATGAGAACACAATCATTCAACCTTTAAACATATTACAAATATGCGGAGAAATTCTTCAAATGAATGAGTTGTTCTTTTATCTTGGAAATGAATAGCTTTTGAATGTTCAGGAAATTGTTAGAGAAAATTTCAGGCTCCATTTTTTCATGTTCAAGTTTCAGATATGCCATGAGTTTGGACTAGTGTCGATTCAGTTTCAATCACTATGATAACAATTTAAATGGTTAAGTGCAAATTGTTTTTTCTTTTATTTTTAGTGGATTCCATGAGGTACCAATCCAAGAGAGATCCCCACAGATGAGAGAAAGAGGCAATTTAAGAGGTTATTTACTTATTTAAAACCTACTAATAAATTCTATAGTTAAATAAACAGAATTGATTATATAAACAGAACATACTAAGAGCTACTTAACATAAGTAAAGAGATTCAAATGACCTGAATATTATGGATTATATAACCTTATATAGAAATCAATAGCAAAAGAAGGATGGATAAATTCGTCTAAGAAATAGTATCAAACGCAAGTGATGCAAAAAACAAAGGATGAGATGCCCATTAACATGAAACAAAAAAGAGGGAAAATATAATGAATATTAACAAATAAGATAGTGTTTGCAAGAATCTAAGAAAGTAGATATACAATTGCGACTTACCAATTCCAAGCCGACGGTATGATGCTTAAACTCCCAGGGTCATAATGTAAATAGACATAGCCCCTCCTTCCTTTTTCTCAAGCCGACAAGCAATTGAACCAACACAGACGTCGCTGAAATAAGCTACAGAAGCACAGAAATATAAGCACACTGTCTGTGAACTAGTAAACAGAATGAAGGTTTGATCAGTCCTAGGTGCTCAAACATATTTTTGTTTAATTTCATCTACAGAAGCACAGCAATGGCTTGGATACAACAACAACTAAGCCTTATTCCGTCGGCTAATGGGTGGGATAGCAGACAAAAAAAAAAACAGGGCACCAAATTGACACCTCATATAATGGAACCCAACACCAAACCTGATAGGTTTTTACTATTTCTAAACATAACCATCAAGTGCTGAAATTGTAGTATGCAATAGTGAAGATAGTGAAAATATTTAGCAAGCGAAGAACTCCACGAGTAGCTAGATATTTGGTCGAATTGGACGACTACCACGTCTGAACAGATTCTTTGGCCTTATTGATTCTGAATATATACACATTTCCTTTTTGTGTATAATGCATTATTCATTATGTTAACAAGGTTAAGCTGTGATATTTTTGTTCGACATGAAGAGAATGTTACCATGAAACAAAATCTTTCTAAAGAAATTCGGTTCAAATATATTATGTCTACGAGCAATTCAAAATACCTCAATTTTTCTAGATCCAAGTCATATATAATTTGAAGTGCTTCATTTTACATTATACTATTTTAGACATGACAAGCCTATGAATTAAACATGTCGTGCTTGGATTATAAACTTCGATTTCATATGTTAAACGCATCAAGTGCCATTGATGACTAAATGTGTTGTGGGTCAACAAGAGATGACCCGTTTATGACCCAATGAGACATATCGCATACACCCATGAATCTCAACTAGATTGAACTTGGCACTCCTATTTATACACTACCTAAAACTAAGTATACCAATAGTAAATATGGTAGCTCTTTTTGAAGTAAATTCAACTCATACAAGCATTACAAAATACTGTTATTCTTTCTGATTAGCTCAATAACTTGCTCTCTGAGGCAATTCACACCTTATTAAGCAGGTGTAGTCATTTCTGAAGACATCTAGATCACAGTAAATGGTGTATGAAACTTTATTAGAACTTACCCAAACTTCTCTAAAAATCACTAGTTGATACTTTTTTCTGAAAAAAAAAAATACATCTGGCTTAATGCTCTATAGATATGTTGGAATTTTACAAATTTTAGGTGAATAGTTTCAGTGTTAGCATGTTTGTTTTTCTTCTCCCATATAAAAAAAAATGAATTGATTCAAGAAATTCCTAATTATCGGTAGTAGAGGGGATTCCTGTCGTCATTCCGATTTTATAACATGCGATAGCTTTGAGCAAAAGAAAATCTAAAGAGGAGGGGAAGAAAGAACGGACCGAGCTTGGTGAAATCGGCAGAAGCAATGGCGTCGGCGTAGTACTTGTCGTTGTAGCGGACTGGGAAGAGGACGGCGATGAGCTTCCTCAACTGCATCACGTTCTTGTCGCAGACGCCGTCGAGGGATATCGCTTCCGCCATCGCCATCGCCATCGCCATCGCCATCGCCCTCTTTTTCCTTCCGATCGCACCAACCATAAACGAACGAATGGAGGAGCAGAAGAAACCCTGTTACTTCAAATACAAAGAATCCAACCCTTTTTATAGTTGTAATTTCCTGGGCCTCTCAGTCCGCTTTACTTTTATGGGTAAAGAGGCAAAGGCCCAACAGCCCAACCTGATCCAACCAACAAAAAAAAAACAGAAATTTCTGCTTTTGGTAAATCATTAGATCCAACGAAGGGTTAATTTCTTAAAATGAAAGTACGGGTGGATCTAAGTACCAAATAATCCACTATGGCTCGATTCATCGGTTTAAGCCATTTATTTATCGATAACCAACAATATTTGGATCGCATTAATTGAGAAAAAATCGTTATTGAGTTTGTTATATCAGTAAGTTATTACAAATTTAAAAGCACTCGTTACTTGCTAAACCATTTTTTTCGGAAACTTTAGTACAAGTATGATAGAAGACATTACTGATTTACTATTGCATAGATGCATCACTTTGTTCTCCAAGATGCACTAGTTTAACACCTTAGTTCACAACAATAGAGAGCCACTACTCTATTAGCTCAAGGTCAAAATTTCCAAGATCCATAAAAACAAAGCCATCATATATCAGATGCCCGATCTTGTATAGCAACACAACTATTTAAATCGCCACAAACCATAACAATGCAAATTGGGTTCATAACATTTCCAAGCTCTAACGAAGCATAATGGCATCGCAAGCAAAGTTGTTAAAAGTATAAACCAAGTACTACCACGGAGACGAGATAATGAAGAGATGACCATTGGCTGGATTACACCAGTCTACTTATTGTCACACAATATGTTTACTATAGTTTAAACCAAAACTTGTTTACCTAAGTACAGTATCTTTATTCCTACATTCTCACAGATGCCAGGAGTGACAATTTCTGTACATGATACCGCCATTTGTCGATGTGGGATGTTGGTGAATCAAATCACTGTTCTTTGGTGCATCCTTGTGGTGCTCTTGGAGCTACAATAATTGACAGAGACAGATGTTACTAAAATATACATGATAATCAAGTAAGATCAGTGAGAGATCAAAATTACCTAAATTGATAGCTTCAGAGATTTTCATTAACCTAAGACGCTTGCATGAAGCAACGAACATTCTGCGAGCAAAAAATGGAATTTAGAGTTGCTCTTGTGGAAATGATAACCATGCAGCACCTTGAACTATGCAAGAAAACTGAACATGCTGATTTGACGATTTTGATTCAAACAACAAACTACTACAAGTGTCAAAACAACGTGACAATGACAGTGATGGGTTAAAAGCCTTATAGAAGGCTCAACAAACTACTACTAAGTGACAGAACAACGTGAAAATGACAGAGATGGGTTAAAAGCCTTATAGAAGTCATGCCTTATTAATTGAATGCCGGTCTGTTCCTGTTAGCCTTATTGCCTTGTATTCCCTTGTATCATATCTAATTCACTTATTGTTCTGTTTGTCTTCTCCATGATCATACACTTAAGTTAGCTAAATTTGTTGCATGATCGAGCATCTTTTCTTTGTGATCAAAAGTTACGTTATTCTCCTCAAATGGATCGTTGTGAGCTCAGACATGTACTTCTTTGTTTGATACTTCACATGCCTCATGAACCTTCGATAAAGAATTTCCCCAACCAGTACCTAATGCATAGTTTTGAATCAGGACATACCCTGCCTATCGATTCTTGTTATTGCTGATCTTGATCTATTGATTGCTTATAAGAAAGGGTGTTCAATGGTGTTCCATTGTGTCTATTCAAATATCTCATGAAAGGTACCAACATATTGGGATGCTAGTTCTAATTATCAGCTAGGTGATTTGTCTTTGAAAGGTCCTTGGTAAGTTAGATGGATTATGTATACAACAAGCTTGTAACTTGCTCCTCGATCATCTTCCATAGCTTTCAGTTGTTTCTGGTTTTTTTCTTGATTCCTAAACTGGCTGAACTGGATAAGAAACTAGGATCAACGATAAAAAGTAGTCCTACAAAAAAAGGACTATGGATAAAAAATATAGCAGTATTCATTCTAGCTTGAAACAACTTCCCAAATTTACCATCAGATCCAACATTACATCCTAGTTCAAGTCATGAACACCCATTTGCAACATTTACTGACCAGATGAATCATCAAGGTACTCTCTCTCCTAAGGAAAGATTGTCTTACATTTTCACCGATCAACTATAGTCCCAAGTGCAGTGGTGCAAGCCATTATATGATGGGATGCAATCCTCCAAACATTTTCTTTCTTAATTGTAACAAGTTTTGATCTGACAGTTTGTGATAAGCCATTGTGAGTCTCCAAACAAATGATTCCATTTCCTCTTTTGACATAAATTTACATCGTTGCATCTCCTATGATTCCTATTCTATCATAAATGTAACTGCTGATAACAACTTCCTTAACAACAGATTCACATACATAAATTAAAATTCTCATCAAGGAAGAACTTACCTGATGCTGCTAATTTGAAAGGAAGAAATGAGCAGTAGTCCGCAAGAAGTTTTGAACATGAAGTAACTTTTCATTTGTAGCATTATTTATGCATCGGTCTAAAGTTAGAATGGCCATAAGAGGAGCAAAACAATCAAAAAAACAAACTTGATAATTAGTAGGTCTGCAGTGGGACTGATCCATGCGTTGTCTAACCGAAGAACAAACAAATATACACTAATGTTTTCATCTTTCTGTATTTCAAGACTATTGATGAGGATAAAAACTTACTTCCAGGGAACATCACCGACAAGCATCCAATCACCATCTTTGTCCTCATAAGTCGGCACATACTCTGCGCCACTCGCAGGATCAACCAGCCTCCTCTCATTGGGATAATTGCCTGAGGAAATTTGGAAACAAAATTCCATGAACCTTGTCGATTAATCGAAAGGAAGAAATCCCAAACAAAGCAATCTAGAGATGAGTGAGAGAGAGAGAGGAATGGAAGAAATTACGGGCAGTGAAGCAAGAGAACATTTCCTCGAGTGCAGTAAGCAACTGCTGGTATCCGGCATAGGCCTCCAGGTCAACCTTACGAAGGTACGGCGCACCGTCGACGGCCACCTTCACGTAGGTGCAGCTCTTGAGCGCGTTTCGCCGGAACGACCTCACCGGCGGCCATCCCACCACTTGAGCCCTTAAGGAGAAAATTTTTTACTCGATAAGCAAGATTAGTAGCCCTATTTCCCCAATCAAAGAAGGGGAAAAAAAAGAGAGAATTTTTTAGCTAAAAATTGAGAGCAAAAAACACAAGCAAGGGTATGACTGATGTTGCTTACTTGGATTGTGTAGGTTTTCGGGAGGGTCCTTGGGAGGAATCGGAGGGGAGATCGTCCTCCGATAGGCCTCGCTTCCTTTCAGAGTCGGATCTGGAGGCACCGGGCGGGGCGAGCGTGAGCTGCGTCTCTTCGTAGTCTAGTCCGGAGGCATCAGATTCAGTGGAGCTGTGCGCCGTCTCCGTCGTCGACATGGTGGAGCAAGCCGAAGTAGGAAGACGAAGAAGAAGAAGAAGAAGGAGGAAGAAGAAGAAGGAGAAGAAGCGGCGGGTGGAGGGAGTGTGGGCCAGGGTTGTCGGTTAGAGTTGTCTCCTCTTAACCGGGCCGGCCTGGGCCACCACTACAGTAATAATAATTATTATTTACAATAAAATAGTAGTAATAATAATGATGGTATCTCACAATAGTCCTGCCGTGCTGCTTTTTTCTAATTGTACCCTTCATATTTCAATATTACCAAAAAATCCTAGAGTTTCAGATCTCACACAGCAAAAGGGACGTTTTTCAAAAAAACCCATAAAATTTTACTGTGTTAATGCTTCCCCTCTTCAAGATTTTGGTATTGCTAAGACACCACTTGAGCTTCTATTTATTTTATTTTTTTTTATTAAAACATCATCTTGGCTGAGCTCACATCACTTACCGAATCGAAGGGAAAGACAACGGTTATCGGAGGCAGATGTTACAAAGATACATCCGTTAAAGACATTGTTCCTCCTCTTATATAAAATAGTAGGATTAAATAGCGTTTCGTCTTTTGTTACAATAGTAGGACTAAATATATTTTAAATATAATTGAGTTAGTTATCGTATAATAAATTTATAAAATTGAATAAAAATTGATTTTTGATAAAATCAATGAAAATATTTTTTTCATATGATAATTTACTTTAATTTTCTAATTTACTCTTTCAGTGATGTGGAACCGTCATAGGCATGTGATGGCTTTTTTTAATTTTTTAATTTTTTAATTTTTTTTTTTAATGATGTAAAAATTTTACCTTTTACATAATAATAATAATATTAAATGTTAATAAAAAAATGAATTATTCTTGAAGCCTCATCATTTTTACTTTATATACTTGCTCCTCCGACTCTTTTGATCCGTGTCTAACTTGAATGTTTGAGTGAGCAAATCAAAATATGTCTTGACCCTTTTAATCTCTTTCTAAGTCTTTTCAATCATCATCATCAAAAACCGATTTGGTAGGAACCGGCTCGTCAAAAATTGACTAGACAAAAAATGATCCGTCAAAAGTCAATCCGACGTAAACTGACTCACCAAAAATTGATCCGGCAAGAGACAACCCATCAAAGGCCGACTCGATAGAAACAAATTCAACAGGAGATGACCCATGATGGTTCACTCGATTGTAGACGATTGGATAGAGGTATAGAAATGGGAGGAGCGTGAGGGTGACCCTTCTAATGTAAACACATACGGCCAATTCAAAGAAATGACTCACCCATGCTAAACCCTTATCGTTGAAAATGGCTGGATCTTATCGTGCACAAAAAATGTCTTCAAAATCTAGAGCCAACAGAGAAACGTAGTTAGTGGCCCTCTTGGTCCACTATAATAATAATAATGTTTACAAGTCAAATGACAATTGAAGTGGTTGGAGAAGGTGTGCTCCCATTAAAAGGACAATTAAGACTGATGTGTCCTAATTTATGCATGCAAAATGAGAATCTTTTGGGTATGAGTAAATCAATGTTGATCCATTATCTTCTTTATTATTGCTTTAAGATGGTTCGTAATAGAATCGGACTCTTATTATTATTATTATTGTTTTATTTGTTATATAATAAATAAGGGATTAAGTTTCTACTCCTTTGTACTAAGAGCTAGTTTGCTAGGAGCTTGGGGTTCTTACTCAATTAATGAAACAATTACTTTTTAATTTATCATAATTAGTGAAGAATTAGCCGAAAATCTATCTATAAAATCAAAGTTGATAGATTCACAACTAATTAGGGTGCGTTTGATTGAGGGTTATTTTTGATAATCTTGATTATTCATTTAAGGTTATAAAAAAAACCCTGTTTGGTTTAGGTAATCGGCGATTCCTGAGTAATAATTCATGCCCGACACGTCAGTAAAAGAGACATGCAACCCGAAATCGGAAAACCTTATAAAAGTGAGGTTTTTATTGATTCCGAAGTTAACAAAAAAATTTTGCCAAAAATATCTTTCGATATTTATCCTTTGAGACAAAAATATCCCCAACAAATTATTACGATGAAAATAATGGTCTACACTCTAAACGAGGATTAATCAAAATATTATAAAAAAATTCAGAAAAATAATTAAGAAATTTGAAATTAATATTTTGAGAAATAATTAAGAGGAGTGTTGAACCAAGGGTAATATAGTAAATATAAAACTAGATTATACACTAAAACCTCCAAGCAAACAAATTTTTTGTTTTATTATCTAGAGTTGAACCAAACAACATTAGATTATATTTTATTTTTTATAATTTTAGTTATGTGATTACCTAATAATTATATAACCAAAATTTTATATGATAATTTAAACTAAACACACTCTTAGTGTACTATTGAGAGGAGATTAGGAAAATCTAATTTTTATTTATTTATAAAGTTTGGAAATGGCAAAAGTAAATATTATAAAAAGTAAGTCAAAAGAGATGCTCAAGGGGTTAAAGTAGTAGCGCAAAAAGAAGTGTTCCCGTATAATTTAATCGTGTAGATCAGTGCGATGTCAGATTAAAGTCCGGCTCAATATCACTTTTTTAAGTAACTAACGATCTCCATGTTATGAATATTTAAGGGAAATTAGTGGTTAAGTAAGGACGGAGAAGGAGGAAGAGAAAACGGATCGAATAATTAAAAAAACCATGACAAAAATAAAATAAAAAGCGTTTCTTTCTCACCATTTTTCATTTATTATCAAAATAACAATTTATTTTTTCTTTTTATAGTAATTACAGATCATAATTACTAAGATCAATTTTAATCAACTATTAATAATATTATATTATAATAATTATAAATTATAATCGTTATAATATAATAATTCATCTTTTATTAATATTATATTATAACAATTATCAATCATAACTATTATAATATATATTTTTATCCATACTTATCAATATTATATTATAGTAATTACGAGATTATAATTATTATATAATTATAATAGTTATATTTGATCAACATTATATTATAGTAATTATGAATTATAATTAGTACAATATAAATAATTTATTTTTAATCAACACTGATCGATATAATGTTATATCAATTACATAATCATAATTAAATTGTCACAATTGTATAGTTGTAATAATTGTAAAATTATATCTGTTATAATTATATAGTAGTTACACATTTATAATTACTATAATATTATTGAAAATGAGATATTTTAAGAAATAAAAATAGATGAGTTAATTAGTAACGAGCAATTATCAATGATGACAATTAAATGAGCAACAACCCTATATTTATAGGATTATGTGAGGCATTGGATAAGGATCAATTCTCATGGGTTTGTTTCTCTGAAAATTAAATATTCTTCTATTTAGGAGATTATTTGATATCGTGATTTATTTCATTGAGGAGTCAAGAGAGACATTTTGAGTGAGCAAAATTATTATTTTTATATATATAATCTAGATATTAAATTCTTCGAACTTATTAATCCTAAAAATAATCGGTATAATTTCACGAAAGTTTTTTATTGATCATTAGAATAAATCAAAAAGCACTCGCGAAAGCTCATTTAAACAACCAATATTTTTAGTATTATCATTCGATTAGAGAAAAAAAATTATAATACATCACAATTTAAATTTAATTTTTAAATATTTAATTAATTATTTAAAAGACCTAATTGTTATATCATTCTCCGAGGACAACCTTTGCTTCATTGTTTAGAGGTGAGGCAATCTGGATATTTGGTATTAAAAACAAATATTTAGAGGTGAGGTGTTCCGGGTTTGGTGTGATGATAAATAAATGGACAAATTTTTCTAACAATGAACATTTGATTTTATGCCGTATAAATAAATATCTATGATGCTCAAATTACTTATAGTGTTAGTCATCTCATCTCATGTGATCCATTTACACTTTTCAAATTTACTCGATGATGAATATATAAAAAAAATGTATGATTAAATTAATCATTTCTAAATAAATAAATGACGGAAATATCCGAACATCTAGGCTCTCGGTATCTTTTTGTTTAGAGGCGAGGCTCTATTTGAGTGGCCAACAGTCAGTCAAAGGTACTCTTTCTTTGGGCAAATAATAAATAAGAATAAATCACATGGCATAAATAATGGAATCAAATTGTTATTGGGACTTGTGGGATCTTGCTTTCTGTCGAGGAACATCATATCTATTGTACCTGCCCCTTTCAGTATTTAAATTTAGGGTAAATTTCAAAATATGCCCCCCAAGTTTAACAATTTTTAAAAATACCTTGTAAACTTTTTTAACATCAAAATGTTTCCTAATATTTTTTTATTTTGCTATCAAAATGCTCTATCTGAGCCTTAGTTTACCTTTATAAAGTATGCCTAAATTCTATATTGAAAGAGGGACATTTTTCACAATAGAATAAATATCTTAGTGCATTTTGATATTAGTGAAACTTTAGAAGGCATTTTTAAAAAGCAAGTAAAGGGTGGAGAAAAATATTTAAAGAAAAAATAACTTTAAAATAATTATAACAATTACAAATTATAACTAATCTGCAGTTACAACAACAATAGTTATAAATTATAACTGCTTCATGGTTGCAGCAATTATAAATCCTAACAATAACCTATAACAACTCCAATATATAGTAATTATAAATCATAACTACTATATAATTATAACAACTACAATTCATAAATATTACATATAATATAATATTAACCAAAACTAAGTTATTCATATTATAATATATAACATAATATTACTAGTGTTCTAAAATTAAAATATAACTATGATTATAATTATGCTACAACATCAAAAATAAAAATATTTTTTAAAAAAAATTGAAACACCCTTTTCACAATAAATACAAAAGGATGCCTTCTTAACACTTTCAATAAAAGGTGGACTGTGTCATTAAACTTCGTGTAAAACCTTTGGCCAATATGGTTGGAAATAAACAGCATAGCAGCCAAGATTAGCATACAATTACCATCCTTTCAACATCTACACATTATTCTTCCGAAAATGGAAAACGACAATCGATCGCATACAGAATCATGCCAAAAGTTGAACCTTAACAAAAGTAACACAGATCTAACGGAGTGCAAAAGTATCTAGTTAAGATTACTCAACCCTGCAGCTTGAATATATTGGCAACATGCTAAGAACTTTTGCCACTTGACCTGAAGAACTAATAATTAGTATCAATGTCAGATGCGAGGAAAAAGCAACTGCAATATCCGACGAGATATCTGATAGTACAATCCTGTATAACATGCCTGAATGAAAGAGAAACTGAAGATGCACAGTGCAATGGTTGTGGAACATCTTTGATGCTCTAGCTCAGACGCAAAAAATAATTCATGTTGTCTCCGTATATTTTCACAGTAACGAGTGCGGCAACATTCTTCGTGTGAAGCGCCTGCTCATGCCTCTCGCGACTCATTTCAACTCAGAGTTAGATGATGAGAAATGCTATTGAATTTTTAGGTCATGAAAGGCTTGCAGTTTTCCAATCAAAGAATGAGAATCTGCCAGTCCATTTTCTGACGAAGTGTCTGTGTGTTTATTGGCATTCCTAGTAACAGCAGAGCTTTGGCTACCCTCAAAATATGTAGAGTAAGGAAAGTAGTCTGCACACCGTGTCTTCCATCCTGCAGTCACACAAAAGCATTGGGCTCACATTTCCACCAGTTGCGGAGCAAACTCAAACACTCGACCAGCAGATACAATATGAATGAATAACAAGATACATACTAGAAGTAGCTCCCTGGTCATTGAACACTGTCTTGAGCAATTTATGGACCGAAATGCAGTCTTGAACTTTCCATATGTTGACAGGGCCAAGTTCCGAATTCCTGTTGAGGAAGTCCAAAACATAAAGTGATTTATGTTGTTGCAGTATTGTTAGATATTAAAGATGGTAGACTATTATAACACACCCCACTGCTAGCTTGTTTTCCGACTCTTCAATTAACTTAATCGCCTCAGCCTTCTTATCCGGCTGAAGAAGATACAGCATTTCAGCTGCTGCCACCCGATGCATCAATGAATCTAGAAGTTCCGAAAGAGAAAATCAAATTAACAGCATGAAAGCAATTGATCCAATGCAAAACCTAAAGGGAATAACATGATAACCTCTGTGCATCTTGAGGAAACATTCATTAACTTCGATTAGTGGCTTCCCATGCAACTGACTGCGATATATAAAAACCAGAAACTTGTTAACTCCAAGAAAATGTTTCTTGAGACAGGGAAACAGCGATCAAATGCAACCTTATAATTGGTCGCTCTGCTTCTAACACATTCCAAATGAGTTTCTCGGTGTCAGTCACTGGAGAAGTATAGCTGCTAATCTTGTGGAAGAACTTTATCTGTGAAATTAAACAATGAATTAATATAATAAAGTAATAAGAAATGTCACCCATAAAGTGGTTATAATTTTCTAACAAAGAAACATAAAGAAACTAAAAATGACCACTTAAGCAAGAATTATAAATTACAATATCAAAAAGAGAGAGAGAAGAAGACAGAAATAGTAATTTGTTTGAAGTAGTTCTATAATGCCATTGGTGCAATTATAAATAGTGGACTAGTGCCTTCAGGTGTTTAGGCTCTCCTCAATCAACATATTCACAGCAGAAGATGCATTTCCAAGGAGAAAAAGGCTCTGATGTAGTTGAATTGGTCGCTTCCACATTGTGATTGTGCCATGAATTTAGAAGGAGATGTCACCCATTTGACCTTTTTGTTGCCAATTCAAAATAAGAATAATCAATAATACCCTTATTTTATTGCATCCACATATTGACATTTTTACAGAGAAAGGCAATGGCAAGATAATATATTCAATAAGGAAAATCCACTCTTTAAGGATAAATCTGAGAAGCAAACTGCATGGTGAAAATCCATACCAAACATCTATGGCAATCTGGATCATTTTCGTCCAATTTAAGCAGATTCTTAACAGCCTGCGGAATTAAAAATCAGTCAGTGCAGCGAGAATGAAGATGGAAATTAAGATCATGTAATGAATAACATAATAATGACATGAGTTCTTTGATAATTCATCTGTGGTATGCTTCTTTCTTTTAAGTATTTGATTGCATCGTCCATCAAACCTCTATATTATGTCAAATTCCATATGACGCATAAATATTAAATTTGTTCCGTTCTACTTTCACTCCTGCCATCCTCTTATTTGATGGGCCAATTAGAAAGAATCAGGAATCCAAATACTAATTTGATGCTATTTTGGAAAATGATAAGACCAAAACTAGAAAAAGCTAATATGGCTATTAAGTGTACCTGAAATGCTAATAGAATCTTTTGCTTTCTCATATTCACTTCAAAAGAAAGAATGTGAGTTTCCAGTGAACTGGAAGAGTTACTCTGAAGCAACTTCAAGTATTTTGTAGCTTCAGCCAATGGATCTTCCACCTGAAGATGAGGAACATAGTTTAATTCACTGCTTAAGCAAAATGATACTGTTTGGTAGCAGATGCCTAGACTACATATCAAACCTATACCTTTTAAAAAAAAAAAAAATCAAACAGGAAATCGTATGTATAACTATAAAATTTAAATGTAAAATTAAGAACCTGCAACAGCTTTTCACCATGAGGATCTAAATCAACTGGTCTGGCATTTTGCCGCTTGCCAGATTTAGATGTTCCAGAAGTTGTTTCCTCATCATTTCTTTCTTCAGCTTCCTGCAGAATATCAAGGAGAAAACTGAAAGAAACATTCCAAAATAAAGCATTTATGCACGTGTAGAGTTCTATCAAGATTACTTTCTTAGCACGAGCCTCTGCCTTTTTTTGTTTTTGTCTCAGTTTTTTCTTCTGTGAAGCAGGCAAGTTTAACATCTCATCACTTTCCTCAACTGCAGCTTTTGGTGGAGAATCATGCAACTTAACATAACATCTAATAGAAGGAAACTTGAATTAAAATATTATTTTTTTTTCAAGAAATAACATATCACTCTATAAAAAATTATCCCACAGCCTAAAAGGTTTTTTTTTATAATGATTCTGGATGATGACACTAGGATGGTGTGAGCCAATATGTCAGTCATACTTCAGTGGTAGTATCTGTCTATTTGATATGTGCATTGATCTAGAAGCTTGATACCATATTTCCTAAAATTGCTTACATATGCCAAATTGGGTGTTGATGACAAAGTTCATATCAAATGTCCGACAAAAGTACAGGAATGTAGGTGAAGTCTACTAGCATAGCCATCAAGTACATTTCAGTGCCATCAGTTTTTCAGAGTATACAGTAGTTGATCTACAAGAATAGTTGAACTGGTGATGGTTTCCACTGTCATATTTGAAAGCACAGTAATCACATTTTCCTATAAGAAAGAAAATTGGGAAGGAAATAAAGTGACAGATTTTCCCAGTGGCACTTTCCCTCTGTTTCTCATGGAGGAAATGCGAGAGGGACTATTAAGCAAGTGGAAATCTTTTTTCCATTACTTTGTCTAATTTGGGAGGAAACTTATGTAATTATTTTTCTAAGAGTTTTGTTCCCACCTTTTTCTTTCCCTAGCAACAGTTTCCTTCCTTTGTAGGAAAGAGAAGCTAAAGATCCAATTGGAGAAGCATGATAAGTACAAAGCTGTGGCGTGAAGAAATATAAGGGCAGCAACACAGTTTAGCATAACACATGGGATACATGAAATGTTTAGTACTAGCAGTTGAAAATTTTAAACACACAAAAAAAGAAAGACTAATTAGTTGGTTAGGAAGGGCACATTCACATGAGGGGGATCGATAGTTGGTTCTTGAACCAAGAGCAAGTTTGTAGCATGTTTGAATGTCTCATAATTAAGCAATATCTTCCACTGTTATTAAAACAGAATCAATCATCAGAAGAAATAAATTCAAGCTTAAGCACTCCAGATGTAAAGAATCGGGGCTCAAATTTTGAAAATAGAAAATGAAAATTTCAACGCTTTGTGGTCATAAGTCACAATATGCCTATGAATGAATCTGAATGGTGGAACAGAAGTGTTTAGAAATCGAAGTAGGAATTCTTAAATTGTCAATTTACCATTTCTTAATCCATCATCAAAAGATCAAGTTTAATAATATTTCCTCGTGCAAAAAACAAATGGAGACCAACTATAGATCCGTCCTCAAGTTTCTTTCTATTTAACAGAATATATGATTATAGGACTGTTGTGAATATATCTAGCAAATAACATACATAACATCTGTTAAAGTTATAGTTATGGCAATGGCAATTGAAGTTTAGGAGGTAACCCATGTAGCCCTTAGCTTTCCACTTAGGAGGACATGACGATGAAGTTTAAAAAGTAGGGTAAAAAGGAGAAGAAATAAAAGAATTGAAGCCTGCATAATATATACATTTTTTTTCCAAATCATTCATTAAACCAAGGGAATACTTTGTTTGCACATTTAAATTCTCAATTTCTAATAAATATGTGGATACACAGATAAACATCAATTCCAAGGTAGTAGGTGTAATTCAATGTAAAATCACTGTAAAAATTCACCTTATAGCTCCTAATGCTGCTTTATGAAAATACTCGTGTGAATGCAACTGATCCTGAAACTTCAACATTGACACATAGGACCGTAAAGTCATTTTCCGCAGACAGTAAGAATGGAAGTCAAATTGGTCCTCAGTGATGTCTGAATAATGCTTCTCAACGGCCAAGAAATTTTTAAGTGCATGTCCTAAATCACCTTGACGAAAGTAACTTTCACCAGAAGCAAGTTCATACCTTCAACAATAACATATATGAGTAAGATCAGAGGAGGAAGGACAAATTATCCAAGCAATTGAGATATGCAACTGAAAGGTGCATACCACATACACTGCATGTCATGAAGATTATTATGCTGGTCCCCGTCCTTGGTGAATAAAACAGCTGTTTTCTCAGCTAAAGCAACCTTGAGAAATCAACGAATCAAATATCATTTTATGTGCCAAAATTAGAATAGATAAAAACTAAATACCATTACCAGCATAAGGTCATACCTGATCAGCTTGGAGCATATGTGTAACACACTCGCTATTCAAGTAACGATCAGCAAGATCCATAGACCTAGCTTCATCTGCCAAGGCAGCTGCAGCAGGTAAATCACCAGCATGTTTCAATATTCTGCCCTGTGGTCCAGATTGAAACATGTCAGCATGACCTATGTGCATTTCCAGTAAAAGAAACATAATTGCCAGCGGTGCTTGCAGCGAGAGACACAATGTGGTTAAGCATCATTGGCATCTCAACCAAAATTAGATATGCTACAACCTATAAAAAGAATTCATTGCCAGAAATGTCAGAGGTGCTTTTGGGAAGAGACATTAAGGTTAAACATCATTGGCATTGCAGCCGAAATCAAATAAGTTGTAAACTATAAAAAGAATTCATTGCCCCAACATCAAAAGGAATCAACATTGTTAAAGTCCATCAAGTTTGCCACCATCAGACATAAAAGAGAGATGAGACAGACGCTGACAAGGCACCAAAGTAGCTCATTTTCTTTCTTCCGAGGACCTGATTTCCAAACAAAAATAGGAACTGCAATAGCACATAATATTTAAATCTAGTCAGATCTCCCTGTTCTCTTCTTTCTAAGAGGATATAGAGTGCACTCTAGGAATCTTTGCTCCACATCCATGTCTCCAGAACCAATTTTCATATACAAATCAACGTCCTACAAGTCTGAGGCACTTGTTCTGAGATATTTTCTCCAAATTAATCACTCCAAACTAAAAGATTAGAGAGCTTTCTCCAGAGATACTCTCAACTGTGATGAACTTCTACACTTTATCTTGAACAATCACAGTAAATAGGAAGTCAACTTCACTTCTTTCAACTTTGATGTCTTAAACAATCACAGTAAATAGGAAGTCAGCTTCACTTCTTTCAACTTTTATGTCTTAAACAATCATAGTAAAGAAATCAACTTCACTAATTTGATCATGTAAGCCATAATGTTGCTCAAGTGGAGAACATATAAGGCGTTTGGAAGAATAATCTTATCTTAGATTCCTTATGTTGCTCAAGTGGAAGAAATACAAGGCTTTTGGAATGGGAAAGTTGCTAACTTTAAATGAGACTTTCTCCATTGTCATGAGAGAAAAAAGTTGTAGATATATGATGTTTAAGGCTCAACTTGTGATTTCAGCTATATTATAAACTTGGGAACAGGATGGCAATTTTATAGACTTTATTCAGGTAACTGCAATACCTAAGTTGTTTAAGTCTAGCTCATGTTTTTGTTTATAAAAATAGAGATGTGTTCAAGCTTTACCTAT